>JASANF010002667.1:0-54535 GCA_030248245.1 Trissonchulus sp. WLG1_4 | reverse complement strand
TTTTTTTCGCAAAAATGTTCGCAATTGCGAAAAAAAATTGAAGATTGCGAAAAATTTTCAAACCTTTTCGCAAAATTGTGAAAAAATTTTGACGCGGTGGACATGAACTCGTAAGATCCATGCGCAAATTTTTGTGGTTTAGTCGGAAAACATTTCCGATACGTCCCCAATTGACCAAATTTGGCCTAAAAATTGAAAATTTCTCAGAGTTTTTTTGATCCCCTAGGCCCGGACTCGTGCAACCTTGTGACTCGATGTTTCTAGTGACTATAAATGGGACACATTTTCTCCCATGTATCATCACACCGACTGCATGTAACAATAATAGACAGTATAATAGGGGTCGGGAATGACATAATTAAGAAACATTTCAAAATGTTAGCATTTTCGGTCCTAACGTAGTCATTGGTCGGGTCTTCGTTTCTTTACGGCTAAGCATCGATTGTGAAAATTTTGAAAAATTACACAAAATTCTCAGGACGGCTCCACAAATTTTAATAAAAATGTCAAAATCGTTGCTTTTTGGCTAAAAAGAGTAAAAATTGCGTCAGTCTTAATCCTGTCTAAACGGGATAATGTTTTATTAACATTTAAATGTAAAATCTACTGCATTAAAAAACAAAAATAAGTCTGCAAAAAAAATTTAAGCTTTTCGCAAAATTGCGAAAATTTGCCAGCGAAAAAAACCCAGATTCCATCTGAATGGAAAGGGTAAATAATATCTGAATTTTTTACCCAAAATTCAGATATCATTTACCGATAAATGAGATATTTTTGATATCCACTTTCTTCCTGTGCAAGCGATTTGGGGTAATATTTGAGTGTTCTGGCACCTTTCTACGTGATATATTTAGCAGAGTTTGAGAGGCCCATTTGTCACTCTACGTAACAGTTTATTTTCTAAACTAAACAATTAGAAAATAGTGTTTTATAACTCAGATCCAGCGGATTAATCAAACCATATTGTAGTAAAACTTTTTATAGTTCTAGTTTAAAAGTTGGATGCTAAAGCCGTTTTGGAAATGTAAGGGTCGATTATTTCGCTTTAGTAGTATATAATTGGCCCTCACTTATTTCACTTTGAATTGTCAGGACGTTTTCTTTTTTTATTCGACTTGCTGACAGTGGTTGCAGTTGTATCCTGCATGTCGTCAAATTCTTGTGGTAGATTTTGAGTTACGATTGCAAGAATAGAATTTTCTGCATCAACAACATTACTATCTTCTAAGAAGCATTCATCGTCGATGGACTCGTCTGAATCAGAAACTCTTTGTTGCAAACTGGCAGTAGCCCTTTGCCTTCTTCGAACTGCTTCTTGTGTGAAAAAACTGTTAATTTGCTGCCACTTCAGATATTCTGTTGGCGCAAAAAGTTTTTCGCCCTTACAGTCCTTTGCCGCTCGCATGCTTTTCGCAATTGCTTTTTCATCAAAACGTCGTCGTGCTTGCCTAGCTTCGTCAAAACGCTGCAGTGAAAATTTCAGTTTTTCATTGAATCTAGCTGGTGCCTTGTGACGCCTAAGAGCCCATGCTTCTTCTAACTGGTTAGAACTCGTTCTGGTAGTAGCAATATCATGTAACGCGTCAGCGAGAATAGGGTATGTGGCGGAGAATTCCATTTGTTCAAGTCCTTTTTTATACGACTTTATAGCTGCGTCTCTTAGCGTGATTCGCTCTGGTACGTATTCATGCTTCCCCGTATCCAAATGGATTTGCAAAGTTGCTATAAGACTTTACACATACGGGTTCTGGACACGAGAACAAGGAAGAATAACTTGCTTCCGTATAGTCACTGCTTCCGTGCAGTGCTCATCTCCGTTACAAAGCCCTGGAGCGTCAGGGGTGCCACTTCAAGAGTGACTACATCCGTGGATGGGGGGGCGGCCCCTCAAGGCATAATGCCCTACACGGACCCCTGTTACCTTCCTACGTTATTGTGGTACCCATTTACCGACCAGATGAGGATGGACTGCTGGGTTGGCAGGAACAATGTGGCCCTTTGCTCAAGGAGACTACGTATGACCAAGTGGCCGGGATTCGATCCTTCAACCTTCCGATTGGAAATCGAACACCGTAACCACTCGGCCACACTGGCCACAGTGAAGATAAAACACCTTCGTTGTGAATAGTAAAACGGCTGTAGCATCCAACTTTTAAACTAAAACTATAAAAAGTTTTACTACAATATGGTTTGATTAATCCGCTGGATCTGAGTTATAAAATAAACTATTACGTAGAGTGACAAATTGGCCTCTCAAAATCTGCTAAATATATCACGTAGTATTAGTGCTTTGCTGATGTGGCTCTGCAGTAAAATGTGAAACTTTGAAGTTGAACTATGAAAACTTAAGGTGTAACAATTTCATTCACAATTTTTATTTTATAACCAACAAGCAATAAGCCACAACACTATAACCAACGAAAAGAGTGATGCTGCAAAGACTGTAAAAGAAAGTAAAATTTTATTTTCTACAAAACTATACCGGACCACCCCCCCCCCCGAAATCAAAGTCTGCCAGTGCGTCTAAAATATTAAAAATTTTAATTTGCAAAAATTTGTCAGCAAACATACATCTATATTATATAATATATATATATATATATATATATATATATAATATATATATATATTTTATATATATATTATATTATATATATATATATTATATATATATATATATATATATACAGTATCTGAAATATGTATCAGGTAAATAAAATGTAAAATATTGAGGTATATATATACAGCTAGCTGTGTTTTTCCTTTGCAGATCACACGCCATTGCTATGAACAATGTAGACTGTTCTGAGAGTGCACCCGATCTGCCGAGTTTCCAAGGGAACCAGGATGAAGACCTGGGACCGGCTGCGAGCCCCAGCGACGCCCCAAATGATCCCCCAAACTTTGGCGTCACGGACCAGAGCCCCGCGAGACCAGCAGAAACTCCCGAACAGCCATCAGCCTCGGATACGGACTTTCTCCAAATCCAAAATGATGACATGCCTTCGTGTTCGTCGGCGGGCCAGTCAGAACTGAACCTGAAATCGCTCAATGGCCCTGAGGAAAATTCGGAAGATACTCTGCCGGCAACGCAAGATTGCCCACCAAGTCCTGAGAGGGAGGCTGAAGAAGATAGTTTTCAAAGACAGTCTGTGAGTCGTTCTGATTCGGCCGTCACTGATATGATACCAATGCTATGCGAACTGAGCGATTACCATTCGTCTGGCGCCGCCGTTCGTGATGGTGACCACAGCCAACCTACTGAACATTTAACCGATCAAAGCGATCCTACACAAGCTGTGCCTGAATTTATTGGTAGGTATATATATAAAAAATATATATATATATATTATATATATATATATATATGCATTATGAAATTACTATATTTATAAATTATAAATAATGTTATAAAAGACATGTTGTAAATGATGTATATATAGGTAATCTCGATTTACGCTTGATTGTTTTGTTTAGTAGTTGCGGTTTTGCGCATTGTATTATCCTTAGACATCGTTTTTCTAATTGTATACATAACGTTTACCGCAGCGGCTTCAGTTGTTAAAAACTAGGCTCCAGATATTTTTTCATTCAGAGTTTCATTCGATAATTGTGTCAGGTTTTGCAGCGCAAAGCGAAGTTATTGTCTCAATCGGTAATTAAGCAAAATTTTTCTTCATTCTGGTATCTGTACTTTAAACTTTGTTTATCTGCTGAACTCAATTTTTATTGTTTTTATTGGTTATATACTTTAGATTCAGTTCCCTCGGAACCAGCGGATGTCAATGATAATCCTGCTGTTCCCGGTCCTAGCAGTCCGCACACGGGGCCCAATAGCCCCCAAGAATTAGGCCCAGAAATGGGCGGATTTGAGTCTAGCGGCAATAGTACGTTAAATCAGAACGAGGAAGGCCCCCACTTGGATCCCCAGAGTCCACAAGATGTTGGTCCTGAAATGGCTGAATTTGAAGATGGGGCTGATCAGCGACCAACTGAGGACAATATTATCAGTTTTGAGCCCAATCTCCCCCAAGCTGCCCCAGAGAGCCCCCAGAACCCTGAAGAAGAGAACCTGGCCCATTTACAGGAGTTGGCAAATTTGCGCAGTAATGGAGATGGAAGGTCCCCAGACGCGCCTGATGAGTTGATGGACACTGGAGATTCGGTGGTAGCCGCCGCGGACAGTCCGAAGGCTGCAAGCGTGGAAGAAGAGGATGATCTCGCTGTTTCCTGTGTAATGTGATTTTGTTTTAAGGCCTATTCCTTTACCGGATTAAAGGGTTAATTATAATTGTACTAAACGGTTTAAAAATTATGCTGAAAATGCCATTTCAAAACCACCGGATTAAACGTACTTAACTTCCAGCGCGCTGCTTTTTAATCGGACTAAACAGACTTAACTAGCCACGCTAATGGTAAGCGTGCATGTTAAAGTCCAGTGGTAGCTTTGGAATGGGGTCAGACTAAAATTAAGCAGCTGACTTATTTTAACTCGTTTAGTCCGTTTAACCCGATTTGCCATTTCAAAACCTCGGACTAAAATAAGTCCAGTCCGTTTAATCGGTAATGGAATTGGCCCTTAGATCCGATTAGTTTTGTAAGCCAGCACTAAAGTCGTGAAAATATATATGCCAAGTGGACAGCTATATACTCACTTTAGAGAAACTGCTACTATTTCTACACTATTTCTGATGTGTATGTTTCGTGACATTCCAAAGTGTGTGTGTATGTATGTGTCCAAAGTTTGTAATAGAGCACCTTGCTAAAGTTTGTTACCAAGTCTTTAATTCTTATAATCACATAATATTAGGGATGGGCATACATGTATGAGGGGGGGGATGGGGGGGACCCCCCCCCCAAATCGAGGATCCAGGGGGGAGGGTCCCCATAATTTGGGTAAAATTTAAAAAAATGGCACTTTTTGGCGAATTTTTAGAAAATTTTGCAAAATTTAGGTTATTTTTGGTCGATCTGGGGGGAGGGTCCCCAAAATTTGGCCGGAGAGGCCCCCCCAAAATTTTGACCCCCTTACATGTATGGGGATATTCGGTTTTTTGTTTTCGGCTGAAAACCGAATACCGAATAATTGTCAAGCATAAGTTAGCGAATGTTTTCTCAGGTTTTGAGGATGCTGAATATTAAAATACTGCGCATAAATAAATATATGCTATATGCACATTTTGCAAACGTTTGATTTTTATTATTCATGCAAAATGTATCAAAGAATAAGTCGATACTATAAAGTCGAAGTCGAGTCTATCGAAGAGTAATACTATAGAAAAATGCACGATAAGCACCAGCAAAAAACTACACAACTTTCAGCGACCTCTGACCGCAGTGGATGAAGTATGTACATATGCATACATGTACATGGTCTGGAGCTTCTTGTCCCGACGTTTCGGGGGCTCGAATTGACAAAAACGCAAGAATTTTTAATTTTTGCTTTAAAAAAGGGATTTTTTTGCAAAAGTAGAATATTTTGATTGAGCTATTTTTTCATATTTTTCTGAAGCATTTTAAAGCAATCTGGGGCGATTTTAGAGTTTTCGGACACCTTTTTTTCAACACCAAGGAGCGGGCCTGTCCCGATGGGATAAATGTGAGCGGGCTTGTCCCGGACTCTCAAATCTGGGGGGAGCTGCCCACCCCAGACCCCCATGTATATACATCTGTGTACAGAGGGTTTGTCCCTTTTCACCCCGGCAGTCCCAGGGTCTTGGGTTTGCTTTAGGGGTGAAGTGGGACAGTTTTTAAACTGCTTGAAAACTTTCAGCAGAGACTGTGAAAAACGTTTAAAAAAGAAGGCTCAAGGGGCGATAAGACGCCGCACAGTACGGCGTGTCAGAATCTAGTCTTGAGAGCAAAAAAACTTTTAAGCATCCATGATAAATTAACACAAGTATCTGCATTAGCTAATATACAGCTTTCATGTTTTTGGGTACATTTCAGTTCGAAGTGTAGTGCTAATTGCAGGATTAATAAAATGAGTTCTAATTCTAAACGTTCATTGATTTGGAATTTCCTTGATTTCCTAATTATTCGGTATTCGGCCGAAAATTTACTTTTCGGTACCGAATACCGAATACCCGTTTTTCGGCCGAAAACCGAATACCGAATTTTCGGTCCATCCCTTTCCCTACATAATATAATCACAATCGCAAGCATATATAACTTTGAATGAAAATGGTAACTCAGCGGTTCAATTTGTTGTTCGAAGGTATACCCTTAAAAGTTAAGCCTGCAGCTATGACTAAGTATGCTAATATATTTATCGGTGATAAGCATATACAGAAGGTCGAAGGATACATACAAAAAGCTGCCTGGCATAAACCGGCCTTAAAGTTACTTTTAATACTTTTTAAAATTTTTTTGTCAAAATCGACGCATTTTCCACCTTGGGATCAATCAGTCAGTCACTGAATTTGTTTTTACTTTAAGCAACAGACTAGAGATTTATGTTCAAGTCAGATTATGTATATTTTTGTTATTTATGTTGTAGACAACTGTCAGCACATGCAACGGTGGCGGTCTGCCGGAACCAACGGAAATTATGGTCTCATCCGGTCACGAAATCATCGACCACAATTCGACGCACGAGGAATCCGAAGACATGGCCGATGAACTGCCGCCAGGAGTCGCGCTGGAACCAAGCGCAGCCGAAGAGCCAGAAATGGATGAAATGCCACTGGTCTTGCGGGACGGCCAAGACGAAAAAGCGGATGAGCCGAATGACAGAGAACAGGACTGGGACGAGGATCATTTGCCTAATCAAGAGCTAGGCGCCGTGAATTGCGACGAAGCACAGAATGAACAGGGTAGGTCACAGCGATATGGCTCAACGGCTGCTTGTTTGAAAGTAGACTAAAGGCTAACCAAAAAAGGCTGGCTTCTTAACGGCTGCTTGTTTGAAAGTAAACTAAAATGTAATCAAAAAATGCTGAACGCTGAGACAATAGAAACACTGCGAAAACTTTATTTAATTGCGAAAAGAACGAATTTCAGGCAACCAAGAGTGCAGCGAGGAGCGAGTAGTCACAAAAATCCGGTCACCTGTTTTGTCAGAATATGTCTGGAGGCTGTTGCTCAGTTGTCTGTTCTACAAGTCTTAAAATATCGTAACACTTGCCATAGGCAAAATTTTATTGGGGGCAGCGCCGACCAAATCTATTTAGGCGAAAAAATGGTTATACGTTAAATATTAAATACGTTTTTATGGCAATTACTGATACTAAAATTAGCAAAAAAACATCCAAGATCCCCACGAAAGCGACATCACTACAGCTAAAAAGTAGCTAAAAAGTCCTTTGGGGAAAATGTGGGGCTATGGGGGGCATCCCGTCTGCATTGGGGGGGGGGCGCCCCTAGACCCTCCCCCACTAAAAATATGCCACTAACAGATGTGCCAAATGCAAAATCAGACTATTCGTTACGATTTTGTTAAGTAGTTTCATTTCGAATCACCAGATGTTCCGGTTACAAATCTTGCAATAAATTGTAGTATTGAATCTCAGGATCTTGGCGCTGGTGTCAGATAACTAACAAAAATTGCTGGACCCTGGGATAGAAAGAAGCACGCGATTGCATCACGAAACGAACGAATTGCTAGCATCAAGAGGACAGTGAGTAGTCATAAAGATCAGTTTTCTCTCAGGGTTCAGCAATTTTTGTTCAGACTTTAGTTAAACTAACATGATACACACATTGACACTGTCTCAATGAGACGAGATCGCGATGGTGGACCCCTATAGCCTAGTTCATAGTAGTGCGGAACTGTCCGTAGTTGTCCGAGTCCGAGTCCGTGTCCGTGTCCGGAAGCTTGTCCGTAACATTTGTCCGTGTCCGTGTCCGCAGCAGCATTAATTCATACTTCTACGGACACTCTGCGGACACTGAGTATGCATAATAAAATAACGCCTACACATTCTGCAGTTTACCAAGCGTGTAAAAATGCAAGCTTGAAAAAATCAATATAAACGTTCTAAGCACACTAAAATGAAGCTACTGAGCTGAAATTACGACCAATTTAACAAAACTTTGCAATGCGCGGAGGAATTTTATGTACACGCACCTACACGTGACTATAAAGGCCATAATCTGATTGGCTAATTCCTTACGGACACGGACAAAAGTTTAACTGAATTCAACTTGACTTCCGGACAGCCTTTACGGACACTCACGGACAAGTTCTTACGGACATCCGGACCACTGTGAATCAAACTACTCTTACGGACACGGAGACGGACTCGGACACGGACAGCCCTTACGGACAACTATGAACCGGGCTTATGTGTCGCCAACTGCATATCCACGAGTATGTGGATGTGGATCTCCCTAAAAAGTCAACCAGTGTGAAACAGGCCTAAAATCTCTCACTATCTGTCTTTGTGTCCATAGGACAAATAGGTCCTGGCCCCTGGGTTTTACGTGCTGGACGCTGGTATAGGATAATGACCAACTCTAAATGTCAGAGTGGTAAAAAATTCTTGGATGGTAGAATGACCATTTATTGCTCCACAATCACGCGCAATATCTACTAAAATTTGCCACCTGCGTGTGTTCTTTTGTTACGATTTGAATGTGAGCCATTAACAGTAACCAGTCAAACCGTTGATTCGGAAGAACGGCAAATGAATCGTTCAATGATTTCCCCCTTTCGTTCCTTTTTTTCTGTCGTATTTCGAAAGTAGTGCGAAGTACTGGACCGGTTTTTCTTGCCGGCAAGATTTCGCAATGTAGCGATCAGTTCAAAAAGATTTTTTTACTTCACAAAACCTGATTTACTGAGCACAACACATTAGTGTAAACCGCTATCTACCTTGACTATCTAGTGCTATACTCGGCCTAAGCCCTGGCTTGTAATCAGCCGCTACTTTTAGTATAGTATCTAGTACAGTCTAGCTAGATAAAGTTCTGGGCATACAATTTTCATATTTTGTATTTGTATTCAATAGTTTTGGTCTGTACGAAATTTTTGTTGTTTTTTCAGTTAACCCACTTGTTTCACTCTTATTTAATCGTGCTACCAACTTACTATCCAGTCGTTTTTGCAAGACAGCAAGAGGTTTGGTGTAAAAAAAGTGTGTTGCCTTCGTTTATTCAATTGCATTCTTACGAAACCTGTTGTTGTAATGTTGCGTATTAGGCCTAAATCGTAATTCTTTTAGGTAGAAGTACTATGTTTACACGCTTAACTATTCCTCTAGTGGAACCCTATCATCAAAATCTTTATTTGAACAGCGCTTTTGTAAAAACGCGCTTTTTCAAAAATCAGTGTGGATATAATATATAATTTTTTCCAAATTTAAGCTTTATATATAGTTAGTGACTAAGCATCGGCCGGGTTTCCGGTATCCGAATGCAGAACCGCCTGGATCTACTATCAAATCGTCACTCTTCTACCGATTCAGCTGCCGGCTAATTGTTCAAGGGTCACCCTTTTGTCTTCCTAAAAACACTAAAAAAATTTCATTTTTCTGATATAACCAAAATTTTGTTGATTCCCGGAACTTTTTGTTTTTTCTTTTTCTGAAAAATTTGTAATTTGTGATCCGTGCCCGATTCCCCAAACTTAATTTAAAAGTTTAATTACTGTACCGGACGGATCCAGCAACCATATCTTTAGTTGTATCAACTTGTCATTATTTTAAAGACCAGGTTTCCTTTAGTTACTGTTTCTGTTAGTGTTAGAAGAGCTGTGTTAAGCAATTAAATGCACATTATAGCCATACGTGGTCTAGTAGCGTATTTTTGAACTTGCCGTCTGTTGGGGGGGGGGGGGAGAAAACCCACGCTCATATATGATTGCTCCTACCCATAACATAAACTTTAATGAGTGACAAAAGCTGTGGCAGTCATAAAAAAGTTTATTAAAAGAGTTTAAATAGTCTAAAAAGTTTTTTATTAAAAGATTATATAACGTCTACTGCATGAGCCAGAATTTTTTCCGGCCGGACCATACCGGCCGAAAACCAAAACTAATTTTTAGTTTTGTGTAAAATTTCAGTCGGGAAAAGTTCGACGGGGCGGGGGTCGGAGAAAGCACCTCCCATCCCCTGGCTACGCCCTCGGGGACAAGCCCCCTCCCATATGGGATGCATCTGGACAAATCTTCACCTTTTTTGCTAATAAACAGATGTTTGAAACTCAAATTGTATCCAGATGACTGTAATATGCTCCACAATTAAGAATTGCAATTGATATAAAATTTTTGCAAAATTTTTAGTGTTTGGCCGATTATCGGTATCGGCCGATATATTAGGCGTATCGGTATCGGTATTTTAGAATTTTAAAAATACCGATACCGATAGTTTTTTCCTGAGGTATATATCTCAGCTCACCTGCTTGAAATTCAAGCGTTGTCTTAGTTTTTTACCTCCACTGTTTTTAATCAAAGACCTCAACAGGCACCAGAAGCTCAGTTTGGTAAACATTTCCGTTCTTATTTTGCTTTCACAATTTCAGAAAGTCAAAAACACTATTGTATGTGATAGGTAGATGTTTGTCAGAATGCTTGTTTAGTTTCCCGTGGACCCGTGGTAGACATTACCAGGACCAGGACTCCTGCCACGTTAGGATTAGGAAGCCACACATAAGTACATAGTAGACGTTGAATATGCACATGCGTTGAACGCGTCAGTGCCTTAAGATTATTACCTATTCAACGAACATTGACCATAACTTAGTAGCCTGTGCGTGCACTATGCTGACTTTGTGGCATAAATATCTTTATGACTACTTTTACTGAAAAATATATAACTACAGAACAATAACCTTTCTTTACCCCCCCTGGGTGGGATCCTCAACCCTTGATACTAATGCGATTTCTACCCCTTCCCCCAAACTGATGCAATGTTTACCTTGCTAAAGCCAAAAGTTGCCTTTTTATCAAAAAAACGGCAATTTAAAGTAAGGTAAAGATGACCCACGGATAGATAAAGTATCTTTTAGCCTTGCCGCGCTCGGTTGCGGTGCTCATCACCGTTATAAAGCTCTGGAGCGGTTTACTCAATGTCACAATGACTACCACTTCGAGCATGACTGCATCCGGAGGTGGGGTGTGCAACGTGCAACCCCTTATTGTATGATACCTTAGACGAGCCCATGTTACTTTCCCAAATATATAACTGTAGTGTATAACCTATTTACCGACCACACAAGGTTCCAAGTTATATATACTGCTGTCTGCTGGGTTGGCAGGAGCAATGTGGCCGTAATCTGTTGCTCAAGGAGATTACAATTCACTGATTAGCGAGGATTCGATTCTCCAACCTTGAGATTATCGGTATTTTTTGGTATCGGCCAAACACTAAAAATTTTTTCCACAAAAATTGCAATTTAGCGATTTTGTGAGTTTGACTCCCCTAAATGTCCGCTATGGAAGCTGAAAATGGAAAACTACACATGCTAATGTTAAGCGTGCATGTTAAATCTAGTGTTTGGCCGATACCCAAAAATACCGATAACCGATACCGATACCGATACCGATAAAAAAATACCGATACCGATATTTTTTATGAAATGTGCATATACGTATATACCATGGACTCTATACCTATACAAACACAGTATTTCTGCGGACTGTACATATATATCTTCGATGTTCAATGTTCGAGAATAGGTAGTGCGCGTACACGTATGACGGAGGGATGGGAAGGACCCCCAACATCGAAGGACCGGGGAGGAGGGTCCCGAAAATTTGGGCAAAATTTAGTAAGAATCAGGGGCGTAGCCAAAGGGGTTCGCCTTCGCGTGGTTGAACCTGAAGATTTTGTCAACAAGCCCCCCCCCTTTGGTTTTTATAGCCCGGCCAAAAAAATTTCTGATACGTCTCCAATGAGTAAATTTAGCCTAAAAACAAAAGATTCTCCAAATTTTTTCCTAGGGGCTGCCGCCCCCAGACCTCTACAACTTTGTGGATTACTATTTCCTTGTTATTATCTTCCATGAAAGCCTATGCATGTCTACAAGATTATGCTGCATGTACTTGCGTAATAATACACTGTCTGATATGACGTTCCCTTCTTTTGCTTCAATTTTCCTTACTGATACATTTGCAGTGGGCCAAATTTGGCCTAGAAATTGGAACAATCTCCAATTTTTTTCTGGGGGCTGTTGCCCCCAGACCCCCGCAACAGTAAGTTTATTCGATGACCAAAATTAGACATTTTGTGATGTAAACCACTTCACCAAAAAAATGTGAAATTATTGCATTTACCAAAATTAGACATTTTTTGGTGTAAACCTCTTCGGCAAAAATGTAAAAATAATTGCATTTTGGGGGCTGACGCTGGGTGTAAAAAACGACCAAAAAAGTGAACAAGGTGCGAACACCCTTTCAAAATCCTGGCTACGCACCTGGTAAAAATGGCCCTGTTTTGGGAAAATTTTACAAAACGTAGGGTATTTTTGGTCAATCAGGGGGGGGGGGGGGGGGGGGAGACTAAAATGTGGGAGGGGGGGGAAATTTTGGCCCTGTTATATTTTAGTGTTATATGGTAGTGCGGTAGGTACTATGTATGTAGCTTCCTAATCATAACGTGGGCAATCAGCGTGGTAATGTCTCCATCGATAAACTATAGAATACATAGTTTCTGAAATTGTGAAAATACAATAAGAGCGGAAATGTTTTCCGTACTGTTTATATAATGTATATACTCGTCAGCGCTGGTGCCTATTGAGTTGTTTGATTAAAAAAGTAAGAAGTTGAAAGTGAAAAGCTAAGACAACGTTTAAATATCAATCAGGTGAGCCGAGATGCCCCAAGAGAAAAAACTATCGGTATCGGTATTTTTGAAATTTTAAAATACCGATACCGATACCGATAATCGGCCAAACACTAGTTAAATCCGTTAGTCTAGTGGGTTGTAGTTTGGGAACGCGTTCGGACTAAAATTAGACCGCTGATTTATTTTGACTAGTTTGGAACGTTTAGTCCGATATTTCATTCCTAAACCTGTAACTAAATATGTTCAGTCTGTTTTTTCCGGTAAAAATATGGGCCCTTAGAAACTGGATAATGTACTGTCTGGGCTATCCAGCTTCGAAGCAGAAGCAAAGCACACATGTAGTTGGGGGGGATGGGGTGATGACCCCTCCCCAAATTTTTCGGAGCAGGGGGGTGGGGTCCCACTAGGGGTAAAAGAGGGAGGTCCCGGTGTGAAAAAAGTTCGTGGCCAAAGTTTGAAAAATCCGTACTGTTTATGAAACTTAATATGCGATTTTTACCTAAATGTTGGCTAAAAATTGTCGAAATCGTTGGGTTTTGGTCACGAAAACGAAAAAAATTGCGGATAAGGTGGGAGAGGTTAAAAATCATTAGGCTCAGGGGAGGGCGTCTCACCTAGAAATAGGGGGTATATACCCAAAAATTTTGTGCTGTTGCATGTTTAAGTCGTGCGAGTTAAAACAACAACTGAATTACTGAACTAATTGGCAGTTGGTGTGGGTTTCACTTTTACTTCACCGTGGAAATTGCCGACTACTTTTATAGCAGTACTATGCTAGTAAATTGTCGCAAAAAACGACGAAGAAGCATGTATATATGTGCTAAATGATTTATTGCTGGTTTGTTTGTTTGTAATGTTTGTAATTATTTATATATGTCTGCAAACTCTTCAACAGCGGATACAATTAATATTTTTAATGCCCTTGTACATATTTGCAAATTATCAAGAAATTAAATTATTTGCAATTGATGTACACATGAGGCTGATAATGCTCTACGCAATTCACGTCAGTGAAAACGTGGTACAGTCAAGTTGTATTTCATACAGTGGTTTGATCCGTGTTTCCATGGCTACCAAACTGTAACTGTTAATCTATATAATAGTGTATTTTTAGGGACGAAAGTTTCGTTTTTAGTGTGTTGCAATGCTTAATGTGCAGTGCACTTAATAATTTCCATTTACGTCAAATAAACTACACATTGTAGCTGCTTGTTTCCAAAAATGCTGCTAATTTTGCCCAAAGCGACACCGAGACCAAAGCTATGCTTTACGTTCACACCGAGTGCCACACTATATATTTCTATGATGTACTCTTTAACTCTCATTAAAATTTACTTTTAGTTTGCTTTAAGTTTTTTCTGCGCAACAAGACTAGCCTATGTTGTCAAACGTTCGCCCTTCTCATTCGCTGGATTACTTTTGCAGTAAACATTATAATTGTTTTCTATTTGTTTACCAACAGTTTTTCTATGTGCCGTGTTCTCGCCGCTGAATTCCCAGTCGTAAAGATGTTTCACTACTATGTATTTTCTCGGCATCTGGCGTAGTTTTGCGGTGTAACTGCCTTCGTAGATTCACTGTAGAGATTAGACTGTCTTTGGTGGAGCCAAACCAGTATCACTGTGTTAGTAAATGGAAATAGGTAAAAATAAATAGGTTGGAAATTGGACTGGTTCCACCCTCCAGGGGCCTGTTGCTCAACTTTACAAGTCTTACAATTTACATAGGTTGTAATGTGTAGTCGTGTGACTTCGTGAAGTCTCGAATCTGCTATTTTCAAAAGTTATCACTTGGCTGTGTCAGTTGGTAAAGTATATACACGGCTTGCCTTTCTTTACCACCATACAAGTCTAGTGTTTGTACTGGAAAAGAGTGCGGCGTGCGTGCCACTCTCTCAAGAGGTTGATTAAGCAGAGTTTCCTGTGTTTACATTTGTCTGAGTAGACCGTGGCGGCGTAAACTAGAGAAATTAGAAGCTATCAGTATCATCTCCTGTTGTGAAGCTTTATTCAACCGAATTCAGAACACAATTACCGTCAAGTCTCTGCCTTCAATTCCATCTCGCAACAAAACACTGACTGAGACTGACGCACAGAACGTATTTTGTGACATTCCATTAGTCTGCTGCGAACGAACGTTGACACGACTTAAAGGATGTGACACACGCATACGCACATACGCACACGACTTGGCACTATGGGTCGGTAATCATCTCGAAATAAATTCTCGAGCTTGGTTGGGTTGGGTGTTGTTGTTGGTGGTGACAGACGCACGAACATACGCACAGGGTGGTGGCCTAGTAAGCCTGTTACTGCTTCGGTTGGCTCAGTTGCGGTAGGCTTATATACGCAGGCAAGCCGTGCACCAAGAGCACATGGTTGTGTCTGCTCTGGGACCGATCTGGTTATGTGACAGCACGCATTCGCAGATGTGCACACACTGGGATTCAGGCTCTACCCGGCGCCAATCATCAGTATGGTTGTGCTTTGCCTAGGCTCGGCTTACGGCTGTTTCGTCTGTCAGGACTAGCGTTATTAGACAGGGTAGGGCGGCTACGGGAAGGTTTCCATGACTAGGAATGGATTTTTCTAGCTATGCTGCTGCCTGCGTTACAAGCAAATGAGATGTCTATCTGAGCCCTACTTCTATTTCCATTGTTGGTTTGGGATTCGAAGGTATTCATTCAGTGCTTGTTTCTGTATTAACAAGCTTGCGGTAACCATGCAGAAATGTGTCGGACTTATTATATCAAGAGCAAATGAGCTTGGGGGGTTCGGATGGTTTCAGGCCCCGCCCCACAACATCCTGCCACATAATAATATGTCTGTCTTACGTGGATCCTGATATCTACACACTAAGGAGAAACTGTGAAACTAGTGGAAAGTGCAAAACAACATGTACGTATGTTTGGTTAAACAGAACAGCCACAGAGATAATAGCCATTTCTGGAGGATCGTTGTGCTCTTTGCCAAGATATTGATCTGCTATAGTATGTTCAATAATAACAACAATACGTATAAACTGTAGAAAATAAGTAAGTAATAAGTAGGACAATTATTGTCACATTTCCTTGGATAAGTGGGTGCTCTATGCAGTGTCTCATTCCATTCTGGTCAAACGTGTATCGTGTATGTCTTAGTTTATGAATGTGAACAGAGTGAAATTTAAGCAGCTGACTTTGTTGACCCAAGTCCATTCCAAAATTAGAAACTAGTTAAGGTTACAAATTCGGAATGATCGTGTTGTCAAAGATGATGAAATACAGCGAGAAGGCTTGAATATTTAAGATATATTAAAATTGGTGACTAAACCAGGAAGTCAGTTGGGTACACCAAGTCATTGGAATGTCTATCCAGCATTTGTTGAAGATAGGCCAGGCTTTGAGGCGGATTAGGCTCAAGCTTAAGGGTAGGTTTGAACTTAGTCCAGGCTTAGAAGAACAAAATAAGTAGAAAACAGTTGAGGGTTTTTGCCTTTATGACGTGATTTGTAGTGGCTCATTGACAAGAGTATGTCATGATTTTCTGCCACAGTGATGGCAAAACAGGCAGAATAATGTCCTTGCTTTTGTGACGTGAAAACTAGTTTCTGCTCTGTCAACTGGTGCCAAGTCACAGAACGGTCCGCATTTGCATTTAATGTCAAACTAGTTTTGCGTCAAGTTTCAAAGATTGTAGGTTAGTTCTCCTGCACAATACATAATAATATAGTAGTGCACATATTTTGCCCTTGAATAGTGCAAAGCATAGCTTAATTAGGTAGATTCGACTAAAGATGAGTACGTATGAATAGATGGTAGCGTTTTAGCGGTTTCACTCCGTTTAACGTAAAACTATTTAATTGGATCATGAAAGTATAGCTGACTTAACTAGCTGCACGCTATAGGACGGCAACGGCGTAACTGTAGGAAATTAGATACTTTATTTAAACGTTGGTACTAAATAGTCCGTTAACCAATGCGAGCAACTGCATAGACGAGGTCACGAGGGTCACTAATACTTAACATTTTTTCCAACTGAAACTTTTGTGTTTTTCTGAGCTAAGTGCTATCATTCTGTCTGTTTTAACAAGCTGGGTCTAATGAGTTGTTTTTGCGAGTAATAGTTTCACAGATGGTCGTGGACAAATTATATGTGCTAGTTGAACGGGAACCTGGGTTTTATCAGTAGTTTCGCAAAATCTAGAAGTTCAAGTGTAAAGCCTGTTTCACACGATGGAGAAAACGCGTGGGCATGCCATGCAAGCATGCCCCATTGGCTGCTACATGGTGCCACATGACACCCCATGAAATGCATGTGGCATTGTGTGACACGCCATGGGGCGCAACACGTGGGGAAAATCAGAATCGCTCGCCGTGCGTTTTTCCATGTGATACCACATGCGGTAGCCAATTAGTAAGCACTGTTGATGATCACGTGATTTTATACAAATGTTTGAAAGACGATTTTAGGGCTCAAACTCAATCATTTGAGTTATTTCTGTACTTTTGGTTAGTCTATCACGGCTTATAAGAGGGGGGTTGGTTTCTATGGTGGGGGGGCCGTTTTTTTTTTTTTTTGTTCTGCCTG
Organism: Trissonchulus sp. WLG1_4; assembly: GCA_030248245.1. Taxonomy (NCBI): domain Eukaryota; kingdom Metazoa; phylum Nematoda; class Enoplea; order Enoplida; family Ironidae; genus Trissonchulus; species Trissonchulus sp. WLG1_4. Next base: position 37,242 of record JASANF010002667.1, on the reverse strand, counting down.
TCTGGTGCTTTGGTGGGTTGGGGGCGGTCCCTTTTGGGTTCGTAAGCCAATCAGGCTGTTGGCATGAAGTCCCATATGTATGCGCAAAATCGTATGATCAAGCTATCATAAATTAAAATGGGAATTTTTAGGCTAAGTTTTTTTCATGTAAAAACCAGCCCGTGAAAAAAAATAGAGCAAAGGGGCGCTTTGCAAACACAAAATACTTTTTTTGCGCCTATGATTTACACGTAAAATTGAATTTTTGGGAGCCCCTAGTGAAAAATTGGCAAAAGCATTGGTTCCAGGTTGTTTCATCTGCGATGCGCTTCCCTGGGGCCACATTGTGTGCAAATTTGAAGCGAATCGGAGAATCTAAAATTTTCACTTTTTCAGGTAGCCCCCCCCCCCCCTTAAGCTGCAAAATTAAAATAATTTTTATAATTTTTTTCATGTAATTTATCCACAAGGCACATATCACATAGGTAGAAAAGCAATGTAAAACATTCGTAAATAATTAGTATTTTGACCGCTAACGCGCTTAAGATTGCAAATGCCCTCGTGTTCATGCCCCATCATGTGAATACGTTTCCCCAGGGGAATCCCCTGGGGACACCACACACACGGTGGCACATGACGCCCCATGGGGCACCCTATGTGGTGCACATCCTGTGAAACAGGCTTAACGGAGGTTTGTTGCAACAGTGATTTTGCCTCGTGGGCAAGGTTTCAAGCGTTACCTACTACGCTACGCTTTAAGAGTTACCCTTACAAGCTACGCAATACGCATGTTGCGATTTTAGCGGTGTGATTTTTGTAACATTACTTTTCGGCTGATACAGCATATAAACAAACGGCTGTAACTATGAATTCGTCCTCACTGCGGTGTATGTCCGACAAGAGTAGGCGATACAACTCTGCCTCTCACACATTTTTCGGTAGTTTCAATATTTTGCAAGGCTTTCATGAACGGAAATCGTCTGGGCCCATAAGTAAAGTAAGTCAAGTCAAGCAAGTGTTAAAACAGCAATTGTAAGTGGAAAACTGGAAAATCGGGTGATTCGTAATGGAATTGTAATGCTATCAGGTGAATTCGTACCGAATCAGCTGACTTAGCACTTACAGTAAGTTGTAATAATATTGTAAGGTTGTTGCAACCACGCGCACTCAGGTGTTGCATACTTTGGCCGGTTAATATACACACGGCTGTAAGTATGATTCGACACGGACACACTATTGCGTCCAAATTGTAATCGCATATTAAACTTTCTGGCTTGTATAGTCATTTTCATTCTGTTTCAGGTCACGAAAGTTCCATGGTGGAAATTGAGTGTTCGGGCGAGGGAGCTGATTTTTTGGAAATGACCCCGAGCACGGGCGGGGCTGAGGGTGTGGAGTTGGTGGTGGACTGCGGGGGTCAGCCTGAGGTGGGGGTCAAAGGTCAGCTGGACGATGCCTCGCTGGAAACACTGGACGGACTGCCGCGACTGGACCAGTCCGATCACAGGGGGGGACAGGAGTCCGATGAGAATATCATGGAGGCACAGGATTTGCAAAAGGTTGACTTGGTTATTGGTTGTAGGATTAGTTATGACAGGACAAGACCCTCCCTTTAGCGCACGTAGATCAAGAATAGTGATAGAAACCACACATGTACTTGGGGGGATGAGGTGGGAAGACCCCCCGAAAAAAAATCTGGTCCCAGGGGATGGGGGGGTCCCGTTAGGGGTAAATACGGAGGGTGAGTCCCGGCGGCCGACGTGTGCAAAATTTCCGGCCAAAATTTAAAAATCGGCATTTTTCATAAAATTTCTCGATTTTCACCTAAATTTCGGCCAAAAAATGTAGAAATCGGTGCTTTTTGGTCAAAAAAGTTAAACCTAGCGTCAGTTCTGGGAAACAAAGGCTGAGGGGAGGGGGGGGGTTCACCAAGGGGTTCTTCGACTAGAGGCGGATCGTGAAAAGTGGGGCTTACGGCATTAACATATTCTTGCTATGCTCTGACTCCAACCAAAAGTTGGCTATATCCCCTGTATCTCCTCCGCCGTCCGCCCTTCCTCAGGACTACTTGAAGCACCCAATTATGGCAGCCCAGGGATTGTATTATTTAAATGTTCGACGGTCGCACTCGCAGTATTTTTTCAGAAAGACAATGCCGACTTCGTGTCTGGTCCGCCACAGCTTATTGCAGCGCCCGAGGACGAAACTCCTGGAAACTTGTTTGAGGCAAGCTCAAAATTTTAATTTACAGTTTTCGCTCCCATATTTTCAGGTTTTGGACGTATCTACTATCTGCACCTTCCAAGAGCGGATTTTCCCTGTTCCAGCCCTGAAAAACTTTCCATTATTGGCATTTATCAAACTATAAGCCGCGATCACATTGAGGCCTCCTTCTCAGTCGATTGAAAGTCGAAATTTTAGCTTTTTTTCATGTTTTTTATCAGCTGGCTTTAGTATGAGTAGATTAAAATTGCTATCTGGTTCCATTTCTATTAAAGTGACTTTAATATAGTCAGATATTCCGTCATTGTTTTCCGAGCACTCAAACAGTCTTTGAAAAGATACTTTGTATTAGTGGGTGCAAACTGACTGTATATTTGTTTTTATCAACTATTTATCGAATTTTTGACAAGTTTATTAACAATTTGTTATCGTGTATTTGATATTTATCATTCATTTTTTAGTGTTTTTGTTGTTTAGAGCTTTGCTCTGCGGTACGGTGTACGCAAGAATGGTGGCAGCAGCGCAAGCCCACCGTGCTCCAAGCCACCCAGCGCCTCGGTCAGAGACGTTATGCTCAGTACCTTGAAAACAGTCAGTATAGTAACTTCAGTTTCATTTGTCGAGGCTCTATCCTCTATGTCTTACAATATGTAACGGGGTCGAAATTTTGGAGAGGCCTCTCCGGCCAAATTCTGAGAAATACCCTAAATTTTGAGACATTTTGTAAGATTTTTCCAAAAAAGTGTCATTCTGCCAAAAATTTCGGGACCCTCCTCCCCTGCCCTTCGATTTTGGGGTGCCCCCCATCCTGCCTCATATGCTCTGAGTTGAAATATTCGCCTTTTGCGGCTTGGTTGCCAGGTAGGATCGACTCATATTGCACTCCTTGTGCTTTGCGTGACTTCTTCGAAAGATTATACTGTAAACTTATTTTATAAATATTAACTCGCACATGGATCATCTTAGTGGATGTTTCTTTCGGTAAAATATTTAACAGAAAAGCATAAATTAATGTATTATTTACAGGCCTTATTCTGTCATTTATTCACATTCAGTCTGTTGGAATAAGCACGTTCTCTGTACGAAAAGCCGCTATGACTATGGCTTCAGTACATTTTATATTTTTCTGTTTTAGGCTTGCAACGCAGTTTCAGAAGCAGCCAATTTACCAATGGTGACCTCAGCTGCTGCCTCTAGCGTCGATATTTTGCCTTCTGAGCCCAGCACAAGCAATCATCGCCAGGAGACTGAAAATTTGCCCAGTGAAGACGTTTTAATGAAAAATATTGCTCAGAATAAATCCCCTCGAACATCTAGCGCTTCTGATCCGCCACCGGATGAAGTTTGTCTGGACAATTTTTCGGACTCCGAACCCCAGAGCTCAAGTTCGATGACGGCATCAGACAAACGGAGAAGTGAACTGAATAATTCTGTGATGAAAAACAATTCGAATGCATCATTCAGTTTCAATCAGAATGAGAATAAGAATAAGAATACGACTGAGCGGAATAACAGACCAGACGAGATCAGCGTTCAGCCGGTGACCACAATGTCTACGCTATCCAAGCATGCTGTCAGTGTGCTAGGTCAAGCTTCAAAAGCTCCTAGCTTAGAACCTATTCAACCTAGACCCTCAGCCAGTGATTCTAGCCTGACCCTGCAGTCCATTTTATCTCAGGCTAAAGCTAATCGACTGGCGACAACAACTGGATCTAATTTTTTGCCTGGCCAACCTTCAACTGGTTCTAACTTTTTGCCCAGCCAAAATAATCTGCCGCCAAGGTTAGACTCAGCTCAGTCTAATCCTGGTCTAACCACAGTACGCTCTATTACAGCACCCATTCCAAGTCTTCCTACGTCCAATGTTGGTCACTTTAGACCATCGCAAAACAGTCTAACTGACGTGTTAGTGTCGAATCGGTCCAACTCCAACTCTCTAATGAATGGCGGCTTGGAGATGACATCGATTAGACCCCACAACTCCGCTGATAGCTCTTTGGTTCAGCGGTTATCCACTCCCCCCGGTGGCGGTCTGAGAAACTTCTCCTCTCCAGTTTCTGGTCACATGGTAAACTCTATTCCCAAACCTGCTGGTATATCAAATAATTCATCAGCTGTTGCTACTGGGTCTAGTTTAGACCAGTTGGATTTGAATACCAGCCTATCAGGCCGTTCCAATGCTAAGCCTAGCTCAGGTAGCGGTCGAGATAAGTTCCGCTTTAAACCCCCGCCCCCGGATTTGGGCCTAAACTTGCCACCCGGCGGCTATCCTTGTCTGGAGTGTGGTGACGCGTTTGCGCTGAAATCATCTCTGGAAGCGCATTTGCAGCGTCGCAGTTTGGCAATACAGGCCAGCTGTATGATTTGCCGTAAGGGAATGACCTTTCACAATCGATGCGCCTACCATAAGCACGTACGAGAGCACAGGGAAAACAGATCTGCCCACCAAAACGGCAGCATTGTGCGCAACGTCACGGCTCGACCGGTTAGCCTTGGCAGTCTGGACGATTGGTTCAATGATTCGGCCCTCAGTCGCTGTCTGGACTTTGATAAACTGCTGGCCTATGAGCTGGCTGCCAGCGGAATTCGACACAAGCCCCCTGTGGCGGATCAGACGGCGTCTAAAATAGACTCTGTTGTCAATAACTGCGCAAAGCCGATAGTCCCGGTGGCCATACCGCCCCCAGCCGCAGTTCAGGCCCCTCCAGCTCCCCGACTGCCGATGGTCAACCATGGCCCGCCGGCCAATCAGAAACCAGCCACCGTTGAGCCTTTGGCCAGCTCGCCTGGCCTTGTGGCCCAGTCAAGGCCAATGGCCGCTCTGCCGGCCACTGTGCAGTCAAATTTGGAAAAACTCCGACCAACTTCGTCGGTCTCCACCTCAGACTCTGCTCCCAAACGCACGCCACCCCCAGCGCCCCCAGCCCCCAGCGGTTCCAAACTGTGCCCTCTGAAGTGCCCCGAGTGTAAGGGCATGGTGCCCGGCGGCAAAACCGGCTTACGCGACCATTTGGCCTACAACCTACCGGTGGGCCAGAAGCAATTTATCTGCTCCCTCTGCCAGGCTGTCTACTTTTCCCTGTGCAGCTTCAATGCCCACAGCCGTACGCATAGCATGGCCTCGCCCCACGTTTGCCCAGAGTGCGGTGCAACCTTTCCCCAGGCCCAAGCCTTGACGGCCCATTGTGCTAGCGAACACCGCAAGTCTCCCTCTGTGCTAGACGCTTGGCGCTGCACCAAATGCTACACCTTCTATAGCTCCAAAGATGCCCTGCTGATGCACGTGGCTGCTTCTCATTGTGATGGCTACTTCAAGTGTCAGGCGTGTCCTATGGCCTTCAAAACGCAGGCCAATTTCCAGGAACACCAACGCACACAGCACAAGGCCACGCCACCTAATGTATCCCTGCTAAAACAGATCTCCAAGTGTCCACAATGTGATACGGTGTTTCAGCTACGCGAGCAGTTAATTGAGCATCTGCAAACGCATGCCAATATGGTCATGTCCTTTAGTGTCTATCGGTGTCCTATGTGTGGTCGTCTGATGGAGAATAAAGCCGGTCTGATGACCCACTATCGAAGCGTGCATAAAATGACCATTGATGCACATCTGGTGGTGGAAAATGTCATCAATATTGACGGTCCGTCCAGCACTAATCAAGCCCCCTCCACTTCCAAAGGCAACCTCAGACAGAGCCCCCAGACTGCGACTGGGACGCACTCCAAGCGTGCCCCCGGTCCCAGCAACCCCCCACAAGTGATGGGGGGTGCTAAGACGGTAGCGGCTGCTTTGGCCAATCAGCAGGCTGCTAAACAGGCCGCCGAGGACGGAGCTCCGAAGCCAGCGTCAGCGTCAGAATTCCTGCCCTGCTCTATTCCTGGCTGCAGTGTGCGCTGTGTCAGTGACACCCAGAGACGACAACACATTGCGGCCCGCCACCGAGACCAGCTCCAGTGCTCCCTGTGCAAAAGCCTGTTCTTCAGTCTGGAAGGCTTGTATACGGACGGGGTGAAACACTTAATGCGCGGCCAAGTTTTGTGTCTGCTGTGTAATAATGTGGAGTTTGCATCCGCGGACAGGCTGGCTGACCATCTGCAGTCTCACGTGCCCAGTGGCGGTCTGCGATTCTACTGTCGCAAACATTGCCGCAAGACATTTGAACAGTTTGAAGTGATCTACAACCATATGCTGGAATTGCATCGTCTGCCTACGCTGAGCTGTCAACGCTGTGGTGACTTGTTCACGCATCGTACGGCCTTGGAGGCTCATAATGCCATTTGCACTAAACAGTTCCTAACCATGGACGAACCTCCGGCCAAACAGCCGCGATTAGGCCCCAACGCTCTGACCTGTGCTGTTTGTCAGAAGAAGTTTCCCCATCTGGACAAACGGGGCTTTATAGCCCATATTCAACAGCACAGGGGCGAAGGGGACTACCAGTGTTTGGAGTGCGGCCTGTGCTATGCCACGTCCCAGTCCTTTAGCTGTCATCTGATTGCCATGCACCAAATTCCCAGGCCCAAGGAATACCTGTCCGAACACACCATAGCCCGGCCCCGAGCCCACGAAATCCAAGCTGTCTTCGCTTGTGACGTTTGTTCGCTGGAATTCAATTCAGAATCCAGCCTCGCCGTTCATGTGAAAACTCATGGCATGCGGTTTTTGAAACAGCAAGTTTCGAGAAAATAGACATTGAGGTTGACTGGATTGCACAATATGATAATCTATGTAGTTTTAGACTCCAGTTTTGAGGGTTTTCAGTGTTTGTTCTAATTTTTGTTTGCTCCGAAACAAGGTTCATACAGTGTTGGTGAACTGTTGAGCAGTGTTAAATTATAATAATGACATACGAGCAATGCTAAACCCTACCTACGAGACTACCTCTTTAAATGTCAGAGGAAATACGGCTACCGATGTTAGTTCAACAGGTAAAAACGCCATCTTAGTACAGTAGGTATATACCTTGGGGCAGAGATTACATATTGTGCAATCGTTTAAGCTTGTGTGACTAGCATATTATTATTATTATACTGTATGCTGCTTTTTCTATGTATTATATGGGGAGTTGTTTGCTTTCTATGCGCGCGTTTTATCTGATAAGATTTTACTATCTGTTACTCTTAGTACTACTCTTAGTACTAAATTAATTACTGTTATAACAAAGTGTTACTTGTTAACCTGGAACATAAAGTATTGTGTAAAATAAAGAGTAGATGAAATATGAAACAGTGAATGTAAATTTAAATTTAAGCTTTGAATTTTAAACTATTCACCATTGTCTATTAGATAAGCTTGCTGTGTGTATTTAATGTTCCGTTTAACGTATTCCAAATTTTGTACTCTGCTGACTTGTTATTGGAAAAATCTGGCAAAACAACTGTTTAGGACTCAGGTAGACTTCAATTTCATTCGTCAAAAATTATTATGCTGTCCGTTATATGTAACGCAAATCCGACTGGCTGTCGCAGAGCACCAGTAGGATTTATTTGTCGCAGCTCTGGCGTAAGGTGGTAATTTCATAATCGCAGTTTCTCTCTTTTCAGGCACATCTGTAAATTTTGCGGAAAGAGACTGCAATGTCAATACTAGCTACCCCGTGGGCCTACTGAATTTTAGTTTTTCACTGATTGCTCTGAAAAAGATCTTTAAAAATGTTTTATGTAAAAAATATGCGATTCTGGAAGTACCACCTTAGTTAGCTGGTAACGCTTACTGTTTTTCACTTTTGCCTTATGGACAAGGGTTTTCACAACCATAACGAGAGCAAGTACCACACATATTGATGTTTTTAGTTTTGAATATTTGTTGGTGTATATACTGTTGGTTATCCTCCATTTGTATTCTTCTATTTTATAGATCCTGTGTACTTTATCTTTAACGTATGCAATTTATTCGTTTTTGGTAAGGTTGTCACTAACATAAGCAAAGGAAGTTAAATACATGTCAGTTTTACACTTGCATTTTTGGAAACTGAATTCAGAGCTCTCAAGTTTTAATGTTCAATCAAAGTTCGATGCTGCTTCTTTCCTATTGAGGAAGTTTGTAAATAATTTTTTTTCCCGTCCGCAAAACTAGTATGTTTTCAAAACATAGCGTCAAGCCGTCAAGGCTAGATTGAAAAAATGTTCCAAACTGATTGCTGATAATTATTTTCGACTTAAAAAGCATCTATCTACGTATCTGTGAATATGCATCTATGTATCTGAGATCTGTTCAATGGTAATTGGACATCTGTTCATACATGTAACAGGTTCAAAATCGAGGGGCCTCTCCGGCCAAATTTTGGGGACCCTCCCCACTGATCGGTCAAAAAATACCTTAAAAGTTACATTTTTATTAAATTTTGCCTAAATTTTCGGTACCCTCCCTCGATTATGGGGGGGGCGGTCCCCCTCGTTTGCATCTGCTCTGCGGGACTGGATTGCGTATTGTGAGCTTGTGTATGAAAGACAGATTCAGAATCAATTTTTGAGTGACAAAAAGTTACAAAAGTAAATATCAATCGGCTGGTACCAGACCAACCAAGGGAACAGGATTTGACTGGCTTTTTTGCCAAAAAATGACTTTTTTCATTTTTTATGCATTTTGAAGCACTGCTTTACCTGTAAAGGGTGTAGATGGATGGATGTGGCATGAGGGGATGGGCTATTAAAGACCGTTACTATATGTATAATATCCACGCTCAGTATAAATATATGGTATTACTATTTTTCCCACTCTCGTATGTAGATTCCGGTACCTTGCAAGTTGCAAGGCGACTCTGGTCTCTGGTTTCCTGATCTGATCCGAGATGAAATCTATCTTTTTTGCTCTGGCTGCTTTCTTCGACCAACCGCTAATGGATCTAAAAAATTTTCAAGGGAAACCAGGGTTGTGAGTTCTCAAAAAAATTAATCGAATATCATCCAGTTATTCTTTTGTTACTGTTTGTCGCAATCGGTTTGTTTTTTAACGTCGCATGCTAGCTCTAAATTTCCTTCATAAATTACGTTTGGTATTAAATTGCGAAATTCTGGTAATAGTTTACTTAGGAAATATTTTTGTAGTTTTTGGTGTTTTGTTTTGTTATTTATGCGTTTCCGTTTTATGCATTTTGATTGTACGTGCTAGTTTTTATCTTGTGTTGCGTTTTTGAAGGGTTAAAAGCTAGGTTTTAAGGTGGCGCTCTTCTCACATAACAGTAACTCAGGGAATGTCCAAATTTTTTCGCAGAAGCTGCTAGCTAAACTGTTATTTAAATAGGCTCCCGCTTAGCTTTGCTTTTCCGTGGATGTCGCGAGTGTTTTAATCTTTGTCGGGTGAGACATTGCTCTTTGTACTTTGTTTCTATATTTCTAATGCAATTCCAAGCAGTAGCAAAATTTTCAAAAATTAATCCAGTAAAGTGCAAACTCTGACCTGCGGGGGGAGTAGTGTGAATCAGAGATGAAACCGGCTCACCGGGTCAGATACCTTGACCCGGTTTTATTTAGAAACGAGCAAACACTAGCTTAAGCTTCGCATTAGACCGGGTCACCGGGTCAGCAGAAAGTGACCCGGTTTCATCTCTGGTGTGAATGACTCCCTCCAAGACTTTTCATCGCGCCACTTTAAGAGTGAAGAGTTCTGGTCTAAATAATTGACTTTTTATCTTGAAACTTTGCAATTTAACGTTTTAACTTCAACTTTACGGTCTATATACATATGCTTGAAGATTTTGTTTTATATACTGTTTTTGCATTGCCGAATGTTTTCAGTAAATAATTCCTTTTGTGTGTTCTATTTTTACGATTCTAAGGTTTGTTGTTTGTTCTCAGGTAGGTTTTAGGCTTTTCATTTTAGTCCCAAAGTCGTAGAGTCCGGTTCATACTCGTCTTTCCTATCGTTTTGTCCCTAAACTATGTCAGAAAAACTACACAACCAAATAAGCCATTTTTCGCACGAGAATAGTTGAGGTCACTTCCAGCCCGTATAGAAAGCTCAAACGCATTTGTGAATTTTGTACAACACCTGTCCGAAATGGGTCCTTGTCCCTGTCCCCGTGTCCTTTGAGTATGAACCGGGCTAGAGGAATAACAGAGGTAGTCAGTAATAAGTGATTAATATAATGTTTAATGAACAGAAAAAAAATAAATGACGGACACAGGAACAGTTACTTATCAAACAGTTCAAAATTCAGCAACTGGCAAGGCAATTATGTGGTCTTGTAAGGACTGGGCACCCCTCAGTTATAATATTACTGTAGTACTGTAGTATATTACAGTCGTACTGTAGTGTATTACAGTATGAAATATTACTGCCGTTTTAGGGAGGAAGTTAATCAATTAGGATCACCAAAGTCTACGCCTAAGTATAGTTTTGAAGTGCATTGCAGTAAAATGGCAGAATATTTGCGGGGTGACAACAAGGTTGTGAGCTGAAGTATTAAAATTCGGGGAAAAGGGTTTTTTAAAAAAGTTGACTTTAACGACCGAAGGGGTTTCTCCCCCACTAACAGCTCACAACCTGGGGTTGTAACCCATTTGATTCAGGACTCCCGATATTGCTGAAAATGGAATTGTTCTGCCGGTTGAATGCTGTTAATAAAGGAGCGGAATATTGCTAATAAAGGGATTTGTGGGTTTCGACTGCTCAAAACCGTACATAAACGGGCTATTTCGCGCTGCGCATTGGACGCACGCCCGTAGGCATAATAGGAAGAGTGTCATACTCTTCCTATTATGTACTCTTGGTAGTATTTAACATAGAGATTTACTTGGCGAAACATAACCGTAAAATGATATATTGTATAAAAATATAGCAGGAGGATTACTTATATTAAATCCATTTTGTATTAAATTTTTGGTTTTCTATTTACCACTGTTTTGAAGTGTTTATTTTTTACAACTCTCATACCGCTTTCATGCTCTCCGCTTCAAAAGTATTTTTACGTCGCATTTATACAAAGCTTTCACATCGAATTTCATAAAAAACTATTGTCGCAGTTTGTTAAAAACTATCAGAAGATGATTGCATTGGTTCTGGAATTTGTCAAGGGCAGGATTAAACTTTGTCAAAGTTTGTATGTGTCAAAAGCATAAATTTACTGTAAAAATTTGAATGTAAATCCGGCTTGTGGCATGCGGCAATTGTTGAGATCAAACGGAAAACGAATTGATTATCTATAAGTACTAAGGCGGAGCATATTTAACAACTGACCTGTGCGTACGCAGTGAATGGCTACACACGTATACGCAAGACAGCCAATAGCAGCCGTTGGGCCAATTCAGAGTTGGGCCTATTCAGACTACGCCGATAAGAGTACCACTACTGGTACTAGGACGGTTTAAGCCTGTAAGTATAGCCGGGGAAATATTTTCTCTACATATGCGTGAAATATGTATACAGTCTGTATTCATGTACAGTGTTAAGGGGGAACATGCTACCGTACCCGCAATCGATATTCCCAAGCTTCATAATTTTCCTATTAAAGATTAAAACTAACCACAAACGTAAAATTTTTTTGAAAGAGTTTTTCTTCGACTTAACTTTATGTGATTGAACCAATCAAAACCAACAACCTGAAATACAAAATTTTTTATTGTTTGCATTTTCATACGTACGTTGTGGCCATCATCCAGCTGAAGATAAGATTACCTACGTAAGTGTGTGCGTATGTGTGTTGTACAGTTTTGTGTCTGCGGTGACCAGCAAGAACTGTGTGTGCATGTGTGCTACTGTGTTGTGCGTGTGTGAGCGCAGGGGCTGCAGTTATCTGGGCAGCCCCTGGCCATTGTATTATAGTTTTGTTGTTCGCTTGGGGTGCGCTAAAACCGCAATTGTATAGTTTAACTGCGAGGATGTGGATTTTTTTGTTCCTTCTAGCGAAGGAACTATTGTTTTGAAATCAACTCTGCATAGTGTAAAAATAGCAGCCGCATGTTGTTCATCGCATATGATTAACACGTAAAGTCAGTATATGGAACCGACTGCTCTTTTTTTGAAAACAGGTTTACTATTTACTATTTTTAATGAAATAATGGTTAATAATACTTTTGCCTAGGTATTGAGTTGTCATTTTACTAAAATTTTGTGATATTTTAGCCGTCGGAGCAGACAGAAGAAGTGCGAAGGAGATGTGCGCCTACTTTTTGCTCACCGCGCTGGAGGAGGTTCTGGTTGACCCAAACTGGACCCCCAGTGCCATCCGAGACGCAAGATAAAAACAACTGTCGTTTTCAAACAAATTTTGATCTTTGCACAACTTTCTGAATAATGTCATGAGTGCAACAGTAACTTGTTCGCAAAACCCCAATTTTTTTCAATTTTGTAATTATACAAGTTAAAATGTTTTCAACATGTAAGACTCAACCATTACTTTTACTTCTAGGTATAGATGGTGTCCCAGCATACCTTGGCACTTCGGTCCGGGACGTGCTCTAGAGGGTTGAGGCTATGGCATCATCCCGACCATAACAGCCACAAAGAACCGTGGAGTGGAGTTAACGTTTCACTTGGAAGGAGACGATCAGCCAACGAGAGTTACGGGTAAAGAATTTTTAGAATATAACTATTACGACTTTGAAACCACGCATGAATACGCTTTTCAAGTATTTATTCAATTTGAAAAGTTAAAGCAGGAACTATGCATTAATACGCTTTTCACATATATATCTTAATAACTTCAAAAAGTTAAAGTTAAATAACAATAACTTAGAGCGCTGTAACAATTCAATTTTTTTAAAACCGATTGAAGTGAAAATGCAATCTATTTTTTAGTCTGTACTTTTTAATTTTACTCAGCGCTGATTCCAACAACGCGGCCATGGCCGAGGCCTATGGGCAAATTCCGCTGGGTCGGATGCAGAATGCTATGACCTGCAGGATTCATGAGGACATTCGCCCCGGCGCCTAACCTCTGCACCATCAAAAAGGCCAACAGTATGGTATTGACATACTGTACAGATGTGCAAAAATTTGATTGATTGCTTAAAGTTATAGTCAATGACGAATACCAACTCTGTCTTAAGGGGGTAGTGTCGCGAAAGCAGTCGATTTTGCGCGACTATAAAACTTTTTCAGTGACAGATAGGTCATTGGTTTTTATATATTCTAAAAATATGTTTCCAGGCAAATATTTTTGCCAAGTTTCAGAAAAATTGATGCAGCACACAGTTAGCAGTGCAGTCGCAAATTCGGAAAAATGACGTTTTGAAAACCTATTCACATTCGTTAATTTCGTCACAATTAAAAAAATTTTGTTTAGATTTTTTACACAAAGTAAAAGCACATAAACTCTAGTTTATGCACACAAAATTTAGTGCAAATTGCTTGAGTGGTTGCGGAGTAATACCTGTTTGAACTGTGAAACTGTGCGTAAACTGTGAAGTACTCACAGCAATAATGACAAAATGTGAAAAATTTAGACGCTTATTTTGAAATCAAAAGAAAAATGAACCTTCATTTTTCATTTTTCTTATTTGTGGCGAAAAATTGTGCGTCAAAACATTACATGTACTTCACAAGCTGGCCAATCTGATATCTGGCTTGATTTTTTGAACTTTTATGTCTCTATTGTGTGATGTCTGGCTCACAAATGGTGATTGGTTAAAAATATTGGTGGATATTGGTAGTCTAGTGTCTGGCAGTTTTTATTTGGCACCAAATGGCATTTCACTAGTTTCTCAGTGAACGTACAATTTCAAAACAAAAAGTTCTCATTTTGCAGCCTTTGAGCAAAACTGCTTTGGCGACACTACCACCTTAAAGTGGTTTCTAGTACTTTCCTGGTTCAGTTCAGGCAATCAATCCTACTTTTAGTACTTTCCTGGTTCAATCCAGGCAATCAATCCTACTTTTGCATACCATGTTGCTAAGTATTGTTATATTAATGTATACTGTAAAATTTATAACCAAAACTTTATTTTCAATTTCTGATCTGACATTTCAACCAAGTGGCGTTCAAATAATATAAAAACTTGAAAGAAACCTTGTAAATAGTTTTTTATACTACATTTACAAATTAACAGGATCTGTTTTGCAACATTTTTTGTAACATTTACCCTTTTTACGCGGCGGCTGAAGCCGCCGCGTATATACTATATTCGAAACGTCTGCTATAATTAACACGCAGATCCGTCTATTCTAGTGTAAAATTGCAGGCAGGTCCTCCAATCACACAGTTTGTGTGGGCGTGTGTCGTGTGTATATCAGCGTACGTACTTTGTACGACAGGCAGCTAGCTGTCTGGGCTTGCTCTCATTACATTACAACAATGTCGCAACGAAACCTGATTCAACAATGTGTCACAGATTGTTCATTAGCGCGTCACAGAATCGGAAAATTGTGTACTCTGTGTGCCGTTTCACGGTTATGTATATCATCAAGAGTACATATATAAAGCGAAGATGACGCCTTTCGATCTCTAAACTGAACGGAACAACGCGAACGCACCAGCTAAAATCATTCGTTGAAGTTTGACTGTAGTCAAGCTGATGCCATATAAAGTTTACTGATGTAAACGGTTTTAGCCATCAAACCGGACATTACTGGAATTGATATTCAGACTGCCAGTTTAGGTAGAATGTTGCCTTTGAAAAAATTTAGTGCCGCGTTTTGTATTCGAAGAATATCCTCAGCACTGAAAGCATGTCGCAACCAAATCTATCTAAAATTAAATTAACTTTACTGGCAAAACGTGCTTGTTGTAAGTTATAGCAACAGCTATGGATCTAATATCTGGCTAGACCAAGATCTCACTATGTGAACCGAAAAAGTCGCTGGAGTAGGCCCTGAGGCAGTAGATAGCATACGGGCCACGGTCACGCTGACCCTTCCTGTTATCTCTGGCAAACAGAATGTGGGTGCGTGCACTCTCTGAGCCGTTGGTTATGACCCTGAACCTTGGAAGGCGCTGCGCGTGGCAGTCTACCTACTATGCCCAGACGCGTGGATGGCGGATCCTCTTTACGATGGGAGCGGCTACTGGTCCCGCCAGCCGGAGTTTGTGTTTAAGCCCGGACACCCGCTGTCAGCCACGTTTTGGCGGTCGGCTGAGAAGGGCCGCCAAGTGGAGTTGCGGGCTTTTCGGAGCCCGTCCTTGCTTTCGAATTTCGCTCCTACGCCATTCCAATACAAAGGTCGGTGCTTCCAATCTGTCGAACAAGGCTATCTGTATTTGCGGGCCTGAATACTCGAGGATAACTTGACCGGGACCCTTTTTCTGTGCGCAGCCCAGGCCAATAAGATTCAGCGTATCGGGCGGCGGCCTATCCCATATGCCGCTGCCCGAGATCTCAGCGTTATTGATTGGTGCCCGAGTAAGGCGCTCGACGTTATGTTTGGCCTACTGATGGCGAAATACGAGAGGGGGCCGAGACTCAGAGCGAACTACTGGGAACGGGCTAGGCTATGATCGTGGAGGCCACCATGGATGTGTTCTGGGCCGCCGGTTGTCTTGTTCGCGATCCCGAGCTAAAGATTGGGCCTCAGACCACTGGCGCTCGACATGGTTTGCGCGGTGCTAACCTGTGTGGCTTACTGCTGGAAAAAGTCCGCCGTCGACTACAACGTGCCCATTTTCGCTTCCAACAACCGATGGGAGGGTCCAATCAACCACCCCCCGATCGAAATCCCTGAATCCGTATTCGCACCCTAATCCTGCTAGTTCCCGACCTGCCTTCCTTGCTGTATGGACAATTTACCTTTGCCGAACTGTATATTTTCCTTCAATTTCCAATGCTACGCCCTACGTCTGTTGGAACATTCTCGACGTAGTTTGAACTTATTCTTCATTGCAGAAGACCATTCCACTTTATTTACTGTTTTTGTCGTTGTCAGATGTGCCATTTATGATTAATTGTATTGATAATTTTTTTCTTTGTTTATTTGTTGGCGTTCTATTGGTGGGTGAGAATCAGCGGCTCACTTAACATTTACACGATATTTTGATTTTGGTGGTAATACTGACTCTAGTGATTTGAGTGACTTGCACAGTTGGATTGGCAAATGATTTCTACTCGCAGGCTTTGCCGAGGCCCTGGCTCGAGGACGAGCCATCATTTGGGGCCGGGCGAATGTAGCGGAGCAGGAAACTCTTTCCTTTTCCCCTGCGCATAGGCCAGTTTTTGTAAATAGATGCGGGTGTACAGTCAGTATACACCTTTGGGCTTTGCTTTTGCTTTTGCTGAATTATTGCCACGCCGAGCGGTTGCCAACGCTACTAAAATAACTGTCTTCTGTGCAACTGCTTCAAGTTGCAGTCTGGATCCACGTGCGGGCACCCCGCAGATTTTAGTTGCCGACAGGTACAATAGTAATTTTTGAACAGACAATTTTTTGGTAAGTCGTTCAATCAATATTTCACTCATTTGTGTGTGATTTACTCAGTGTGATTTCGTTCAATTCACCAACAAAAACTTATTATTTCGGTTGCTTTGGATCGATAACTATCAAAAATCAAGTTTTCCCGATGTCTACATTCTACCCCATGTTTTTTAGATGTATGCATCTAACAAGGTCTTCTTCTGAGTAAAAGAGTAAAAAGTGGTAACAGAGTGAGGCCTGGGGGTTGGAGCTCTGTCTAAGTTGCACAGAGTTGTGTAATTTTCTATTGCGCGATATAGAACATTCGCGCAATAGGCGCGCAGGGCTCGCGCATTAGGGATCTAATTTGCTTATTTGATTGTGCATATAGTATATACGCAGACATACACAGTTTGGATTGTCTGTAACTAAAATTGGACTGTTTAGCGGGTTTGCAGAGAAATTTGATTTTGTTTCTCGTTTTGGATGTTCAATTTCTTTGCGTATTTTTTGCCTTCTTACTGATATGCTTTGATATGGCAACTAGAGATATTAGAAAGTAAGGGACAGTTTTGTTAGATGTGCGTCAATTTTCGTTTTTTGGGCTTTGTAATTAATCCAAAATAAGTCGATTGTGCAAATTTGCAACTGTTTTGCCCATTTTTATGCATGTAATAGATCAGAAAGCTTTATTACTTCTGTATTGTGGTTACTGTTTTGAAGGATTTGTTAAAACTTTTTGTTTTTTTGGCCGTTTTCTATGGATTTAACATATTATTGGCTTCACTTAACATAAGCTTCACTATTTCTGTATTGAAGTGGGTTTTTTAATAAAACTGAAATAAGTAGATAGTTTGTGCAAAACTTGAAACTGTTATGGCCAATTTTTACATATTTAACAGATTAAAAAGCTCCACTATTTCTGTGTTAAAGTGATACTCACTGCGTAGCAAGCGACACTAAAAATTGATAACACTAAGGCTCGATTCATACTTCTACACGGACATTCGGACATACGGGCACACGTACGAACGGACATCCGGACAAAATGAACGGCAGAACGGCCGTTTGATTCATGCTTTGTTCAGCCGTATGCCCGTTTGCCCTTCAGCCGTATGTCCGTTCATCCGTATAAAACGGCACAATTTCGCTGTCCGTATGTCCGGTAAAGTTAAATTCAGTTCAACTCTGCCCGAAATTGTAGGGCATACGGACAAACGGACATACGGCTCAAAAGTATGAATTGTCGTTTATCCGTATGCCCGTACATCCATATGTCCGTACGTCCCAATGTCCGTTTGCCTTAAAAAGTATGAATTGAAAAAACGGACGAAACGCGCTTTGTCCGTGCGCCCTATGTCCGTTTGTCCGTATGCCCTATTGAAGTATGAATCGAGTCTAAGTGAAACCTCACCAAAACAGGTTTCAGAAATTAAGACGAAAACCTGTCTTGTTCTCTACATGCCTAGATCGCAATTACCTACTGTTTCTGTAACTATCAAATTTGTGGTGTTGTTATAGGTTATGGGAATTGAGAATTAGCGCCTGCTCAAATAAATTCCAGGGATATGGTGTTCACATTTTTTACAAATTTGAAATTACGAGACGCTATCAAGTACCAGCAGGCCAAATTTGAGTGTTCAGCATTTGCTTTCGAGTATTCGTCGCTTAAATTTTGATTTTTTTGTTTGTTTTTGTTATGTCTGTAAGTAGAATTTGAAATAACTTGAAAAACACGCAGTTGAGCTCTGATCACACTTATCGGTAGTTTTCGTAATAAAGTTGTAGTCAAAGTCAGTTGTGCTTTTACACAACATTTTGGCGCAGTGGAGTTAGAAGAATGCCTACTAAAGAAAGAATTGAAGGTTTTGACTCCGAAATCGAATGCTGGGACAGTTATGCAGAACGCATGACAGCATATTTTATTGCTAATGACATCAATGAAAATGAAAAAAAGAAAATGACACTAATTTCTAATATCGGAGCTGGAACTTATCAGATTCTAAGAAACTTAGTAGCCCCTGACAAACGCACCCAGATAACTTTTGCTGAAGTTATGGATGCACTAAACCGCCACTTCACCACACAACCGTTGGTGATTGCCGAAACCCTCAAATTTAACCAACGGAATCATCTGGCTGAAGAGACGGTCGCTTCCTACTTAGCTGAATTACGTCACTTAGCAGAACGATATGATTTTGGAGAGTTCCTGAACCGTGCACTTCAGGACCGCTTTGTTGGTGGCCTTGCTAACAAGACAGTTCAACAACGCCTTTTAGCAGAAAGAGATCTACCTTTGGACAGAGCTTTTGAATTAGCTCAGGCAATGGAAGTGGCTGAGCAACATCCACTTTTAAAGCCAGCTCTCAGGGAACAATAGCATTGATGAAAGAGAAAGTGAAGAGACAGGACAATTATGTCAACAGTTCCTGTTATCGCTGCGACGGCCGAAATCACAAACAGGAAGACTGCCGATTTCGATCTGCAGAATGCCGATTCTGTGATCTCAGAGGCCACATCGAAAAGGCTTGCCGACGAAAAAAAGATAAAGATAAAATGTATCAGAAAACCACAAGTGGAAAAGGCAAAACCCATGTAGTTGCCGAAGCTGAAGAAGATACACAAAGCTCCGACGGAGATGTTCTGTACATCAATGCGGTTAGCTCTAACACTAAAAACTTTTTCAAACTACCAGTTCGAATTAATGGTAACAAAATTACTATGCAAATTGATACGGGAGCGGATTGGAGCATCATCAGTGAAGTTTCACAAATAAAGTTACACTCAGCTCTGCAACCTGTCAACTACGCACATATACAAATGAGAAAGTGATCGTTATCGGAGAGGCTCAGGTGACTGTGGAAGCTAACGGTCAAAAAGAAGAGCTTCCCCTTTTAATTGTGGCTGGAAAAGGACCTTCATTATTTGGAAGAAATTGGTTGTCAAAGATTAAGCTGAATTGGCAAGAATTTCAACAAAGCGTTGGAAAACGTTTAGCAGTTGAAACTTCCCAGATAGCGCTTTCTAATGTTTTGAACAAGTATAGCCAGCTTTTCAAAGAAGAACTTGGAAAAATAAAGAATATAAAGGCACATTTACATGTTAAAAGCGACGCCAAGCCAGTGTTTCTGCGAGCAAGACCTGTGCCGTTTGCTTTAAAGGAGAAAATAGAAAAAGATCTGGCTCGGCTAGAAAATTTAAAAGTTATTGAAAAGATTAAAACATCGGAGTGGGCCACACCGATAGTACCTGTACTGAAACCAACTGGTGAAGTGAGAATCTGCGGTGATCTGAGTCTAACAATTAACCCTCAACTAGACATTGATCGGTATCCGTTGCCACGTACAGAGGAAGTTCTCAGTGCCTTTAAAGGAAGTACTTATTTTTCCAACCTGGATCTTCGCGACGCTTATTTGCAAATGGAGTTGACCGAAGAATCTCAGAACTTATCATCGTTATCAATACACATAAGGGATTGTACAGATACAAAAGACTCCCATTTGGCGTCAGTTCTGCTCCGGCAATTTATCAGCGAACGATGGAGCAAATTCTCGCTGATCTTCCAGGCGTTAGTGTATATTTGGATGATATCGTGGTAACAGGCAAGTCTGAACGTGATCATTTGGAGAAGTTAGCGGCTGTGTTTCAACGACTGCAAGCATACGGTTTGCGATTACGCCTAAACAAGTGCAAGTTTCTACAGAAAAGTATAAAGTATCTTGGATTCATAGTGAGTGAGAACGGTGTCACTCCGGCGCCAAACAAGTTGGAAGCCGTGATAAACATGACAGAACCCACTAGTAAAAAGGATCTGAAATTGTTCCTTGGTGGCGTTCAATACTACAACAGATTTATCAAGAATCTGTCAACAGCAGCTGCACCGCTATTTCAGCTGCTAAAAAACGACACAGAATGGAATTGGACCGAAGAACATACCAAAAGTTTTGAAAGTCTGAAGCATTGCCTTACTTCTTTACCGGTCCTCTGTCATTTCGATGATAATAAGCTTCTTCGACTTGCGTCTGATGCTTCCTCGGTGGGGATTGGTGCTGTGATTCCTCACGCATTCCCAGACGGAACTGAACGACCAGTGGCTTATGCGTCACAAAGTTTGTCAAATAGTGAGCGTAATTATTCACAGCTAGAAAAAAAAGCCCTAGCCATAGTTTTTGGCGTAAAGAAGTTTCATCAATTTTTATATGGCAGAAAATTTGAATTATACACAGATCATAAACCATTGACAACAATTTTTGGAGAAAAATACGGAATTTCCAGTATAACTGCAGCACAACTTCAACGTTGGGCGCTTCTACTTATGGGTTACAATTATTGCATTAAATACAAAAAGTCTGAAGATAACGCCAACGCGGATTTCCTCTCTCGCTTACCTAACTACAAATCGGAAGACGAAGTTAAAGAAGAAAAGCTGATTTTGAAAATTTTCGCTCGATTGATTACTGAGTCAGAGTTGCCAATTACAAGCAAGGATATCAAGAACGAAACACAGAAAGACGAACTTCTTACGAAGATTATTGGATATGTTACTAAATTTTGGCCAAAGCAAAGTCTCCTAAATGAACAAGAGAAAAAGTTTTTCAACAATAAAAACGACCTCAGTGTTGTTAATGGATGTTTGCTTAATGGAAACCGAGTAGTCATTCCAGGATCGCTAAAAAAACGAGTTCTAAAAGAATTTCACAAAGGTCACATTGGAATTGTGCGAACAAAAATTTTAGCTAGTTATTACGCATGGTGGCCCAACATAAATTCCGACATTGATAAAACTGTTCAGAGTTGTTCAAGTTGCCAGCAACAAAGGCTGTGCCCGAAACGTGCACCGATTCAACCATGGCCAAAGACAGCTAATTGCACATTGACTTTGCTGGCCCCTTTCAAAAAAAGGTTTTCCTTATCCTGGTGGATAGCTACTCAAACTGGCCAGAAGTAGTACAAGTTGCAAATACCACAGCAAAAGCTACAATTAAAGCATTAATCCGAATATTTTCCAATTTTGGATTGCCTCGTCAGATTGTTTCTGACAACGGTCCTCCATATCACTCAGTGGAGTTTGAATCCTATTTAAAGCAGTGTGGAATTGATCACATTTTTACAAGTCCATATCATCCCCAAACCAATGGACTCGTTGAACGTTTTGTTCGTACTCTTAAGCAAGGCATGAAAAAGTTCGGATGCTTGCCGGAAGAGATGTTTACCAAAAAGTTGCAAAGTTTTCTTCTATCGTACAGAACCACTCCAATTCCAAATCTAACAAAATCTCCAGCTGAACTTCTTCAAAACAGAAAACTAAGAACACGCCTAGACCTACTAAAGCCAAAATATTACAATCCTCAACCAGATTTTAGTATGACGAACGACCTTCGTTGTTTTGTCCCTGGTCAACAAGTATGGGTTAAAGACTACACAAATCCACCACACAAACCCACGTGGATTCAAGGAAAAATTCATCAACGAACATCGAAGGTTTTATACACGATTCAAATTCACGATAAACTAGTCCGCCGCCATATAAATCAGATTTTGGGAATCAACAAAAGTCCAAACATGTCAACAAGTAAAGAATCTTGGTTGATAGCACCTTTACCACAGAAGAACCCCACCAATAATTTGGTGTTACCAGCGGCTGAACGTTTACAGCAACCCGAACAACAACCAGTTCCAGAGGCACAGCCCATACTTCCCAGGAGATCTTCCCGACACAGACAAAGACCTCTAGTATTTATACCGGGGAGAGACAATGATGCGTTTGCTCCACCTGACTGATGGGTGTTTTCCTTTAAGAGGAGAGAAAAGATGTTATGTCTGAAAGTAGAATTTGAAATAACTTGAAAAACACTCAGTTGAACTGTGATCACACTTATCGGTAGTTTTCGTAATAAAGTTGTAGTCAAAGTCAGTTGTGCTTTTACACAACAGTTTTCTTTATCAAATTTTGGAACAGTTTTCAGTATATAGTCGGCACTTTTAGGAAGTTGCCGTGGGCACACTTGGGCGTTTATATCTGGATATTGATGGTCCAGAAAATGGCAGACTTAGTGACGAGCATATCGCAACGCTGTGCCAAGAGCTGCTTAGTTTCGCCTATTCTAACTTTTGAAATGGATACAGAAACGGGGTACGCATTGAGTAAATATTTGCATAAATCAGTGGGTACCGTAATCCACACTAAGTGCAGTCGTAACAAAACCCTTTTAAGCCCTGTCAAAGTTACACGACTGCCTAAATTCAAGATTATTTCTTTTTCTTAGTTTCCGTCAAACGTGATGTTTAATCGTTGTTGCAAATTAAGTAATTGTGTAATTCAGTTTTTGTAGTATTTTATGGGAGTAAATGCTTGTGTACAAGCTGCTCGCCGTGAAGTATATACCTTTTTATTCAGAGTGGATATGTGCTGTTATGGTTGATATTAGGCGGCAGTTATTTTATGTGAAATATTTTTTTACCTATCAGAAAAAGTGCCAAAATTATCTCACTTAGTCAATACCGCCGTGTGTACTGCCTTCATCAAAACTGTCGGATGGCTTGGGGTGATAAGAATGGTGATGCTCGTGTGCTGTTACCATTTCGCAAACATTTTGCTGGTCAATAGCAAATTGGTTCAAACATTATTAAACTTCGGAACGTCAAAACAGTTGGATGAACGGTAATCCCGCAACAAATGTGGTTGAACTTTGAAAGCCAAACGAAGCACGCCCACACACAAAGTACATGGTGCACGGATTGTCCAAAAATTACACGATACTACACCAACGCCTTGCAAATGAATTATTAACGCACATTCGAGAGGGATGCTGCCCAGTCCAGGACATCCATATTCATTAATTGCAATAATGGCGTGAATAGACATGCTGTAACAACAGACAGTGCTATTACAGTGTAAATTGTACCTATGTACATAAATTTACAAGTTTTCATTACAGGAATTTTTTATTTAATTTTTAATAAAGATGTGCCTGTTAACGGTCAATGAATTTGTCAAAATTCTTATTACATTGCACATTACGTCAGGCAAGGTCACGTGAATGTGTGGCTTATTTTTATTGGTTTACCGTCGGAAATTCCCCAGCTTCACCCACGCGAAGTTTTTATCTTTTGGCTGGGGTAACACAATAGGTTTCCGCCATGGCGCCAACTTAGTTTGTTGACTTTATCTCCTCACAGATGGCTGTTTTTCTCGTGTGGTCCTGATACTGTTAATAGTTTGCTAACTTTAATTTTTCTACCCTAGCAGATGTCTGTTTTTCTGCGAAGTCCTGTTAACTTTCAATTTTAGCGTGAGTCATGGTTTTGTTTTGAGGGTATTAGGTGGTGATCTGTCCTGCAAGGCATATCACGTAATCCTAAATTTCACAATTATAAACTTGAGCCAAAATCGTAATTTAAACTTAAATTGAGTATTTTTGAAAACGTACACTCACATGTGTGAGCCTTGCAGAAAGGAGAGCCTAATGCATATTTTTTATTTTCAATCATTTCATTTTTATTTAAAATTTGTTTTCATATTTGAATCATTCAATTTCTTTGGCATATTTTTTCAAATGTTTTTCCGGGGAGGAAGGTTGGGTGCAGTGCAGAGCAGACCGAAATGGGTACACCAAAGTGAAAACAAAACCCGATTTTTACACGAAAAACTATTTTTATACGTAAAATTGATATACGGCTTCATTTTGTTAAAAAATACCAAAATACCACACAACACAGACATTGAAAAGTTCGTTTGTTATTTTGGTGGATTTTCCACTAGTGGTTTTGTTAAACCAAGGATTGTTATCGGAACAAATATTGCCAGATTAGTTACAGCAAAGGATTTTGCTTAGTTGAACTAAAAACATCGGAACTAATTTCGGGCTATATTTCGTGAAGAATTTTGGATCATATGTGCACGTTTGTTACATAAAACTATGGTAAACCAAATCCACCTTTTTGAAATACACCCTTTTTATTTTTAGAAATGTGTGTGCTCTAGTGATAGGGTGGTTTGTTGAGATGATAACGAGTTGCCATATTATGTTTGTTTGGCTACTACTCTGATTATTTTTGACGAATCGCTGTCAATTAGTTGTCACAATCTGTTTCAATCTTTCCCTCAACTGACCAATGTGTCGTCGTCCGCCCTAGCTACTAAAGTCTGCAGTGTCGAAACGGACTTAGGTTGGTGTGGAATTAAAGACCACTTTCCCGAAACTGAGCGCGCCGAAAGTTTATGGTGGGTTTTTATACAGAGCGATTTTATCGGGGGGTGGGGGTTATTCATAAATTCTCTAGGTGGGTTCAATTAATAATTTTAAAAATAGCAAAACCTTGTAACCCGATATGACCAATTGGATGAAATAAAAAGGCCCCCTAACAGTAATTAGTAATTATTTGACACTAAAACCATGACACATGACCACAAACGTGCAATTTATAGGTAGACTAAAACGCACACATCGTTATTTGCTCAATACTGTCAATTGTTTAAAAAATAGAAAATTAATTCGTATTGTTGATGTCAAAAATAGATATATAGATAGATTTATACCATTTTATGGGAAATTTATTATCACTCTTGCACTTTCAAACTTTTGCACTATTTACGTTCACCAAAAGTTTCTCTATTCGATTAGTACTATACTAACTTTAATTGTTTTATTTCAGCGCACAAAGGAAGACCACGGACCAGCCGCCTACAATTACTAACTTGTATTTTAGCAATGCAACCAAAGCATCCACTAACAGTAATAAAACAGGCACTGCAAGCACTACTGACGTGCCAATTAGCGCTATTAACAAGGGGTTTGGGTATGTTGAAAAAATTTTTGTTCCTGAACGTATTTTGACAGTTAATCCGCATGAGCACAAGTTGCATGTTGTAAGTAGTAATAGCACTAGTAACACTAGCTTTGCCCTATTCAGCACTGACTGTCCAATCACTGCACATGCTCCACTTTTTTGGCTTGTTCAAGTATTTTTACTTCCTTATTTCTCTCCAGCAAACACAAGGTTCGATTCATACTTACAGCAGTATGTTCGTTCAGCAGGCAAAAATACAAAATTGATCAATATGATCTTACGCATTATTAATAGCGTGATTAATTTTTTCTTAATTTTGCTCGGGCATACAGGTACGAATTGAACGTTATTCTGTAAGCTTCAGTCACTGTTATGTACTCTTTAGTTGGTACTGAATTAGTTCTTTATAAAGTTGTTCTTTAAAGTTTTAAAGTCTTTAAATTTATAAAGTTTAGTTCTAATTTATATAGCTGCAGATAACCAAAATCTCAGAAATTTTTAATGTTTTAGCTCAAGCGCCGCAAGCATGATCGTTACGGGAAAGTCAAGTGTGTAAGTGTTTCACTTTCACTCTGCGCTCAGTTATTTGAAACTCGTGGCACGTATGTACAGAAAAATTACACTGATTCTGACAGATTACACTGATTACACTGTAGCAGTTTTTGTACTAGTAAATACGTTTAATTTGCTTCACATATTATTTTTGTGATGATGATGATGATTTCCGGGGTCATCGAACGAGGTCCATTTGCTGGGGCAGCTAGTTAAAGCTTCCCCACATCTGTCAGGAAGCCGACGACACTAATGGGATCCTCGCTAAGGACTGCAAGCGTTGGAAAAAGTCCCAGATGTTTCAGTCGGGCACGTATATGCGGACATCTGAGCGGCAAGTGGTTTAGATATTCGTCCTCTTCGCGGCAATAGTCACACGTGGCTTCTACTGACGGGCCTATTCTGAACATATGGGCCTTCAGTATAGAGCTGTGTCCCTTGCAGCGGAGCTGTGCCAGAGTGACGGTTTCCTTCCTCGTCATTCCTTGGTGTTTCTCTAGGTTATATCCGTTGGCATTGGGGTAGATGTCCTTGAAGTAACCATCATTGTTCAGTTTAGACTTGTCAGCTGTCCAGATTTATCCGCAGTGTTGGCTTATCACTCGTGTCGCAGTGCCGTAGTCCAGTGCTGCTGTGTCTTGTGGTAGCTTGCTAGCTCTCTTAGCGACACAGTCTGCACGTTCGTTGCCTTCTAGTCCGGAATGTCCAGGGAGTCATTGCATGGTTATATGCGGGCCTCCGGCGGCAGCGATCTCGTTTAGCGTCTCCCAAATTCGTACAGCGGTCGCGCCAGATTGCTTGTAGGGCCCAGCCGAGCATTGCTCCACCGATGACTTCAAATAACTTATTTTATTAAGTTGTTAATAATAAATAAATTAATCAATATCATATAAAAAAATAAAATATAATAATCTCCCTAGTTGTCCAAGCTATATTAGCATTGATTTTTTAATTCAATAATTTAATTAAGCTTTACTAAAGAATTGTCATTTCTTAACTATAAAGTCCGTACACAGCCGCACTTCTTCAGCGTTGTTATGGTTGCTTTTCAGCCACGTTAAGGCTTCATCGATGGCAATAAGTTCCGCACAAAAGCTAGTACAGTAGGCTCCTACTGGTTGAGCGATTTCTACTCCTACATTTCCACCGTCAATATATATGCCGTCAATATATATTATTTTTGTCGTCGTTGTCTTCGGCGGCCAATCAGGAGGGCTGTTCCTACTCGTCGGGAAAGAATCCCGATGTCCTGCAAAAACCGCAGTACCGTACTGGGGCAGTTTCTCAGTACTGATAAGGAGGGGTTCGGGCCAAGAGAAGGCACTCGATGCGGGGTATAGGCACTAGGCAGGACACCGGCTGATAATGTGTTTCAAGTCCTCCGGCATTCTTGTCTCCGGCAGTTGGGGCTGGGGTATGCTGCAGGGTATACTGTGTGCCTGTATATACCCAGCAGCCAACTTTTCCTGACCGTAGTCTGTTCAACGTAACACGGTTAACTCTCGGTAATCTTTTTTCTTTTTCCGAAGAGACTGGTCCACTGGTTCCATATATTTCCTTAGCCCTTGGATGCTTCAGATTGTTGTGCCACTTCGCCTTAATGTGTTGTCTCAGGTTCATAGTCGACTGGTTCATCTTCTTAGGTTTCTGTGCATCCGGACTTTGCCAACGAGTCAGCTATTTCATTTCCCTTAAGGTTGCAGTGTCCCGGTACCCACTGGACCGTTATTCGACAGTGTGACAGTTGTTTGTAAAAGCTCCATACACCAGACAGAAGTTCACTGTAGCTTGCTGTCAGACCACTGCTGATTAAATTTACCACCGATTGAGTATCGGTGCATATTCGGATTGAGGGGTTCGCGCCAAGGTCTAGGACAGCTAGATGTTCGCTGAGCCATTCCAGACCCATGTGTACTACCTTAAATTCTGCTCGAAACCTTGAGCAAAAGGCACCGGCTAGGCATCTGAGCCAGCGATTTCTCCAGCTTCACGTACTTTGATATATACGTCACTTCCTCCTTGACTTGTATCCCGTTCAGCTGCGCCATCTGACCAAATTTCTATATCTGGTTGACATTGGCCAAACGGCTGCAGCTTTCTGGTCTCCAGTAGGTGCTCCGCGTCCGCGGGGGGCTTGGCGAACCAGTCCTGCCTTGACTCCGACACTTATGTGTCTATACTTCGGTGGTAATAGACAGATAGGGATTATGGGTTCGCGTGTAGGCTGCCTAGAGCTGCTTCTGTGCTGGTTTTCTTGGCAGTGTCCCTCCAGGAAGGCTGTGACTTCAGGATCCTGTTGTTGTCAGGCCGGTTGTGTGCGATGACATGGCGAGGGTTGTCTGGCTGTAACCGGAGAGATTTTCATATGCCGTGGCTGTTAGCTGGTGTGATCGCAGTTGCAGTGGAATGAGATTAGCTTCAAGCTCGAGTATTTCGATTGGGGCTGACGTGTGACATCCTGTGATTACTGTGGCAGCTTTATTCTGTATCTTTTTCAATGTTTCTTTGTGCGTTGTGGATGCCGCCGGCATTTATATGCCTGCGCAATACTCAACTGCTGATCGGACAAAAGTTAAATAGAGCATGCGCATATTTTCTTTGTTACAGCCCCAGTCGGTTGCTGCAAGGGATGACAAGACTTTCAGCCTGGGCATGCCTTTGCCTTGAGTTTGGCCACGTGCGGCTTGAAGTTCAACAGCCTATCCAAAATGACACGGAGGATTGTCGGGTAACATTTGATAGTATATTATCAACTTTTTTGGTTTTTTGTAGTATACATATTCCAATTTTGTGTGATTTTTTTGTTGAGACTGATTGTGCTCTGCTCTGTTATTGGTGGGTCGGGTCTTTTAGTTTTGGTTCTCATTGCAGTGGGGTTGCGGTCAGTATTTTTTTATTAGTTTATCTCTATTATTTATCTTGTTTGTCGCATGTTTTTGAATACTATAGTGAAGTAAGCGTATTTTGCTTGAACTAACTAAACGCCAAAAATTAATGTTTCACAGGGGATATTTAAATGAATATTGGCGGCATGCAGTGATTTTAGCCTCTGAACACAAATTTAGTGTACAACTTGACATGACCAACAGGGGCTTATTTTAAAATTTTTTGTTTAGTCTCTAGTTTAGTTTGAAACTCATCTTACGGCGCATCAGAGCAAAGTTACATTGTGCGCCACCACCCCCAGTAATTTGGAGCTTATTGACGTCGACGCGTGAGTGCTTGTTAAAAAACGTTAGATTCAAACATAAGAGAAAGAAGTTATCATTCAAATTTTTACATAGAAAGAAGTTGTCATTCATATATGAGTGAAAATAGAAAAACATGTTTATGTTTCATATAAATGTTTATATGTTTATAATATGTTTATAATGTTTCATATGTTTCATATATACATATAAATAGAAAAACATATAATATGTTTCAAAGATTTATAGTAAACTTCTTTAATTTTGAAATGTTTGCTTTTACGATACATTCTAAATATCTAATGATTAATACATATTTGTATGTCATATTTGTACGTAAGGACATGATATGGTCAAAGACAAATTTTAATCAGCTGCAAATATCAATCAGACAAAGTTTAATCAGTGAAAAATTATTGCTAGTGTTAATTTTTCGCATGAACCAATTAAAAACCAAAAAAAACCGTGTAGTTGTCATGCAAAAAAATGGCCTAAGACAATGACAATTCTTCACAGCAGCTGATCAAAATTTCACTTTTTATTGCTTCAGTGATGCGGTGCCACCGTTGCCACAAATGGATCAGGAAGAAGAAGAAGAAGAAGAGTATGATTGTGTTGTTTATCCGTATCATTCAACCGTATACAACCCTCCTACATATGAAATACCCAAGAAAAATTTATAAAATTTAGTACGCGGGTATCTGTTAGGTAGAAATGTAGTTACAAGTTAACTTTTTCAAGTTTTTAAAATGTTTTCCTATGGTTTAATGCTATTGGAGCTCTGTTTTAGGATGAACGAAAGCAATTTGCTTTATTTAGCATGTCAAAAACACTGCTATCATGACTTAAAACTTATTCTAGTTTGAAGAGCCTCCGGGTTGCATGAGGCCTCTACTGTTGACGCTTCTTCACTTGGTATCAAACCTAATAGACTAGGTGTTTGCTTGTGTTAAGTATAAAATAACCATATTTATAAATAATATATATAAAATAGATAGATACCTGTTTAATAGACATACTCATACGTGGGCGGTTAGCAAATTTTGGGGGTGTGGTGCGGAGCAACGATTCCGCCGGTTTTGGCTTTATGAATCACCATTTTTTCTGTCTGGGGAAGTTCAAACCCCCTACGCTCATGTATGTGTATAGAAATGATAGATATGCTGCCTTCTAAATTGATCTTTTTTAAACAACAAATTACAATAGATATGCTACTAAATTGATCTTCTATAGACAACAAATTACATTTGTTATACAATTGTAATTGACAGAACATTTTTAATAAGGTAATTACAACATCACAACTTTAACGCATGTAATTTGGAATAGCTGAAACTTCTAAACAGTGTATTTTAAATTCTTCGATTAATTAGAAAAATTTCGAACTACAATATTTGTGACATTCCGTTTTTTAGGTGACTTTCATGGCCTTACCGAACAGTCACCGGAACAAAGGGCCGAAGTTCTAAAATTTTAACTGTCTTTTGTTTTACTAACGTGTTTTTAAATGGGGTTTTTCATTTGTGTTTTTGGCTTGAGCTGGGTTTTTGTTTTGTATTGCTCAGTTTAATTTTTGAAAAAAATCAAAAACTCATTAGCTTTAACTAAAGAAAAATTAACATAAGTTTTAATCCGCAGATTTATAAGAGGGATTCGAATGTTTAAATTTTTTTCCGGACAGCTGTTAAAATTTAGTTCTTCAGTTCAATAGTCTTGTTTTATTTTGTTTTGGCTAAATTCTGCAATCTAGACCTAGGTTTTATAACAAAGTCTTACTGTATTTTGTTTGGCGTGATTCTGCAAGCTAGGCCTTCATAACATAGTCTTGTTTTATTTTGTTTTGCGTGATTCTGCAACCTAGACCTTGCCATTTATAACCAGTTGAGGGTATTTTGCTGTGAGCCGTCTTCGCTCTTAAAATAAGTTGTTTTGTCAGCGCCTAATGCTAGGTTGTAAATAGGGTCTATTCACACATATTCTATTATTATTCTACAGTAAGCGTGAATCCACCCTAAAATTTTTTAATTTATCTATTTTGATGTCGTGATAATGTGAATTGTTTGGTCTTTTGTTTTTTTGAATTGTGACAATTTGTATTGTTTAGTATTTTTTTCAATGTTTTTACCTAGAAGAGCGCCCCCCTGGTTGTCCAAACCTTTCGGGGGGGGGCATATGGTACCGTTTTTTGCAGTGCTAAAGTTTGTATCAGTAGGTAGAGTTTGTTTCTTACTTTTGAATTTTGTGAGGGGGTGAATTCTGTGGGGGGACTTACCGAGGGAGCTTGCCCCTCATGAAGACTGTGAGGGGGTTTCCTCGTAGTGTAGGTAGATCTGTGGTTAATCTCATGCGGCAGTTTTTTAATTTGTAACAGTTTTAATGGTAATAGTTTTGAATCGCAACAGTTTGTTCTTCATTGTTTTATTTAACAATTAATAATTAACAATTTGTTTTTATTGTTTAATTGTTTTGAATTCAATTTTTAATTGTCATTCGAAAATGTTTTATTTTTATTTTTCAGTACATTTTTACACGCCGGATTTTGTGTAACTTGATTTTAACATAAAATTGATTCAAACGTACAACTTGTTGTTGTAAGAATGAATCTATTATTAATTCGATTTATGCCTACATCCGTCTGTATGTTGGTAATTTTTCCATCTTATTAGACATACGCATGTATGCATAATCAAACATTAAGTGCTTTTCTCAGGACCGTATGTCTGTTCAAACGCTTGATAAATTTTGAAAATGGAACATTTTAGAACAAGGGTCGGATACAGTTATATACATCTTGGCTATTTCGGAAGACTCTTTTAGAATAGTGGTGCTAAACTCTGTTGGGTGACTGACGACATATTGAAACATTAGAAACAGCATCGTTTTATGTACAGTGTCAGTCACCAAACAGACTTTTTATATTACTAACTATGATGCCAACTACCAGATGATTCGTTTTGGCACCCTAATTTTATTAATGTCTACAATGAAATCCTGAGCGACAACGTCGTAATTTAGTTGCAGTAGGTTACAATTCGCTCGTACGGACTTCGCTCCTATCTCACGAAACCTCTGCAGTGCGACCTTCCCATACTACACGAGCTGATTAACAACCACTTTCTAAACATGGCAGAGCCACCCTCCATTATAACTGAAGAAGATGACGGGCATCGGAAGCGGACCAAAACGTATAGGATGCAGCCAACGGCACAGAAGAAGTAGTCGAAAAAAATTCAACTCCTAAACATAGATGAAGAAGACAAAAATATCATCGACGCTACAATTTTTGAAGATTTCAACAGAAACTTACTGGCACAGCAAGACTAGCATCAGTCAACCAGCCAATGGACAGCAGGAGAAGTCACGATAGGACGCGCCAGTTCGTTTTTTCGAACTGGTGCCAGAGAACTATCCTGAAGTCGTCATCATGAATACGGTAATGTCCGATATTAACCAACCTTTCTTTAATTAACGCGAGCCCCTGAGCGTTTGTGCATCGTGTTTCCATACCCCATATGGTTGGTTTTGTCTCTGTTGCTTTTTTATTGGATACAGGATGCTCCGTGTCCTAGCAAGCAGGCGGCATGACTGGTTGTACAACAGGAGCACTTTACCAAAGCCACCTGAAGATATCTGGGGGTCGTTTTAGAAGCTTTACATAAGTTATGGATTACCCCATATGCTCGCACAAATTTATTTATTTCTATCAAAAATTATGGATAGACTGATAATTACAACGT
This sequence comes from Trissonchulus sp. WLG1_4, assembly GCA_030248245.1. Taxonomy (NCBI): domain Eukaryota; kingdom Metazoa; phylum Nematoda; class Enoplea; order Enoplida; family Ironidae; genus Trissonchulus; species Trissonchulus sp. WLG1_4. Next base: position 4,510 of record JASANF010002667.1, on the reverse strand, counting down.
AAATTTATGTGAAGACTTCAGACTACTCATGAAATGTTGAACGTGGGTACAAGTTTTCTCATAAATTTAGGAAAACCTGAGGGCACCCGTAATACACCTTTTGCTGCAACTTTTGTGTGTATCAAATATTGAAATCAAGTAACAAATATATTTATTACCAATAAATTAATAATTTAAAGGATAACACCCTCAGCACAAAAATCAAAGCTGCTATCGTGCCCGCTAGGCATCTAATTGTGTGAGCGGGTGTGCGTGTACATTCTATGCGTTTTTCAACAAATGTAAAGTTTTCTGAAACACTTTATGTACTATGTACCCTCTCACAAGTTCACTCAAAAATTCCTTGTATGTAAAGACTCATGAAAAGTTTCTGAAACTACCCTCTGTAGCGGTAGATGTCACGTGTAAGCGCGCACAAGACACAGGGTTTTACCCCCCCATCCCACTCACCCCTGAACGCTATTTGCGCTATTATTTGTTCCAGCTTAAAAACGCCCCCACCTCCCAAAAAACACCAGAAACACTCCCACCCCCCCCCCGCCATTTGCGCTATACACGCTATCACAAATAACCCCTCTCCCCCTCCTCCCCCCTCTCCCAGCCTCCCCGCTCCTCTTCCTTATTTTTTCAAACTGTTGCCCTTGGTAAAAGGGCATTTGTAAAATAATTATAGTCGACGATATTAAAAAATAGCGCATATAGCAAAACAATAGCGCATCAAAGTGCTGTAAGCGCTATTTTTCATAGGTTTAAAAATAGCGCTTATAGCACGTGAAGGTGCTATTTCCGCCATTTAGGCGCTATTTTATGCTATTGGCTAACTTACTGATAATTTTTGTACTTTTAGGCCTAGGCCTAGGGAAGAAAGAAGTACAAGTATTTTCAATGAATTAGTCAATAGCACAATATAGCGCAAATGGCAGCCTCAGGTGCTATAAGCGCTATTTTTTAAGACTGCGAAAAAAATAGCGCTTATATCACTTTGATGCGATATCGTTTTGCAATATGCACTATTTTTTATATTGTCGACTAAAACACAAACAAAAATTTGAAAATAATTTTGAAATTATTATTTTTTATTGAATTTTTATACTTAATTATTTTTTTATTCATCGTGTACGTAGTAAAAAGTACAAAAGTTTTCAATAAGTTAGCCAATAGCATAAAATAGCGCATAAATAGCGCAAATAGCACCCTCACGTGCTATAAGCGCTATTTTTAAACCTATAAAAAATAGCGCTTATAGAACTTTGACTAGTACTTATAGTTATCTTTGTGCTATATGCACTATTTTTTTATTTTGTCCGACCACAATATTATGTCCTTATCCCACCCAATGGCGTTGGATTCTACAGCTAAGTTCGTAATTGTCACGGACTCCGCAATGGGCGGCCGTATCACGTTTCGTCATGTCGCCGCTTTCGTTGTTCGTGTCCACCAATTAAAATTAAGAGTGTGCCCGAGCTTTGTGCCCGAGCACAAATATGCAAGAAGTCCTCAAACGTCAGCACAGTCCTACCAACTGAAACATCCAACTTTTTCCTGTTGGGCCACATTTAATTCTGATTTTGGTATATTAACGCAGTGCTAGCGTTAAAGTGCCAATGTGCGGAGTGTGTTTTACACGTCTTTTACCGTAGCTTTGTGTCTGTCACAACTAAAATGACTGTTATAATCAGTAAGTTGGTATTTTCATTGTTCTTGAGAAGGGTATTGGAAAAAAACAAAAGTGACAAAAATTGAGCTGCTAGAAATCGACGATGTCAGCTCACGGTCACCAGGCGAATGAACGAACCGCTCGGCCACTCAGTTCTGATGCTTCACGGCAAATAATAATCATGATATATTAGAAATACTGCGTGCTTCTAAAACTGGCACAACTTATTTGTAATAGAACTGCAAGATAAGTTCGCCGTTATGCATAAGCATACATGAAGTCCACGAATTAATCTTTACTTAGTACCTACCTTTCAAGATCCGACTGCAGAAAGTTTTTAGCTGAGATTTTGCCGTTTCAATGGCTGTAAAAAGAGAGGCATTTCATGGACAATATGCAAGTTAGGAATAAATCTTTAGCTGGCCCAACAGGTTTACGATGGCCTCTGGCCAATGTTACTTAAAAATATATGCTTGATATTTACTGAATACTTTTGCCGAAAACTTAGCTTGTTATTTTTATTGTGGACGACATCGTTTTTACGCGGCGGCCTCAGCCGCCGCGTATATACTATAATACAAATGCTATTTTTGGGGGGGGGTGGGGGGGGGGGGGGGTGGGGGGGGGGTTTTGTGTGTTCTTTGTGTTTTGTTTTTATGTTTTTTTTGCTTTCTTATATTTTTTTTTATAAAATTGTATGGCAGTGTAGAGATTTGTCTTCTAGGTTAGCTTGCAGAGAGTTTCCAGTAGCGTGTCACTTTTATAGATTCGTCTGTTGTTTCGTTGTTTTGCTTTGAGGTTTTTGTCTTTACGTTTTGAATTGTTATTGGTATGTCTTGTTTTTCGGTCTGTCTTGTTTTCCCTTTGTATATTCTAGCCCTTTTACTAGTCTATGGCTTATCGGTGCTCTTGGTTTGTAGGATGCTTTAGCTTTGGTGTTTCTGTTGTTTTCTTTTTGTCGATTTTTTGATATTGTCGAGCTTTTTTTTTGTTGTTTTATTGCTAGTTTCTGGTTATTTTCGTAGGTGGAACTCCTTATTTATCAGCTTGTAGTTTTCCCTTGCATCATTATTTTCCCTTGTCCTACGTCTTTTGTTCGCTTTGCTTTGCGTCCGTTGGCTCTGTTTCTTCCCAGAGATTCTTTTTGCTTCGCAGTGCTCGCTTTGCCGCTGGCCTCGCGCCTAGCTCGCTGCTCCGCCTTTGTTTAGCTTTTCTCGTGTCTAATTTTTTGTGAGAGATCTAGTTCTCAGATTTCTATAGTTGCGCCAGTGTTTGTGTTGGTCTGTGGCTAGTTGCTCTGAAGCGGTCTTGTGAAGTTTTGGTGCAGCTGCGATTTTTTGCTGCTGTGCGGTTTTTATTCGCGCCTTTTTTACGCTTCGCTATACCGTTTTTCATAGTTCGGGGAGCGTGCGGTTTTCGCTGTAGCTAGCTGTGGTCTGTCTTTTGCTTTTTTTGCTTGTGCGCATGTCCCCAATTTTTTGTTTTTTTGGATGCTATGGCTGTGTTTATTTTTCTCTTGCGTTTCGTTTTGTTGTCTTTCTTTTATCCGCTCCCGGCGTGCCGTGCGTGTTCCGTTTTTCCTTTCCTGTAAGCTTTGTTTTATTGTTCCTGCTCCGTTTATTACTTTGCTTTCGTTCCTCTCTCAAAAATAAATTTCCTATCCCCCCCCTTAGAAAATTTAATTTTCTAAACCTGTACCCACCACCTCTTCTCTCTATAATATTTTGTTGCACAGCGGCTTTTTTTTTTCACAGAGATATAATATATGTGATATATCTCCACCCCTATTTATATGCTCCTCTATTGCATCTATCTTTGCTCGCTGTACAAAGTTGCACTGAGCAATCTGGTAGGTCCAGAAATACACTAAATGTGTGGGTGTGTGTAGTGTACTGTGTGTGTGCACATAGCGTTGTGATCTAGCCAGCAGTGCGTAGAAATAATAGCCGATCATAATGAATACGTAAATCGATTGTAGTTTTCACACAAGCGTGCAGCAGCATGTCTGGTCCTGCTGTTGTAACAGAGGTCACGCTAACACACTGTATGTGTGATAGATACCAGTGTGGCAATCCAGTAATATAGTTATTTTATAACACAGAAAAGTTCTACCAAGTTTAAAAGTTGCTTCTATTATCTAAGTTACTTCATCAGATCTTATTGTGATTTACAATGCACAGTGATTGTTTTAACTAGGATCCTGCAAGGCGTATTATACTCAAACACTAAAGCAGATTTGGATAAAATTTTGGCGATTGTTTATAGTTTGTTCAGATATAGTTGCGACTTTTTATTAAACGGCCAGATGCAACCGCTGATGTAAAATAAATTTCCGATAATAGGTACAATGTACATTCATAGTAAATGATCTTACGGTATTGAATTATACTTTATAAATTATTTTGGCGAGTGATACAGATTCAAGTATAATATCAGACTGTAAAAAGGCACCACTAAGTTCGGTATTTGTTAATTCATAGGATTTATTTAACACTGTTTGCCTATTATACACCTTTTTTTGCAGTCAGTTACATTATCGGCAATTTTGTCGTGTTGAAGATTTGAATTTATTGAAATGGTTTCTTATGAAAGCTTATAACATTATATCTTAGTTTTTTCTTGGAAAAATTCACAAATATTCTAATCAGCTTGGAAAGCATGTTGCAGCTTGACAAGTTAAGAATGTTTATTTTAAAAAACTTTGTTGCCGCGTGCTATATTCAAAGAATATCATCGGCATGCAAAAGCATGTCGCAACAAAGTCTATCTAACTTTAGTCTAACTTTACTGGCAAAACGTGCTTGTTTGTCAAGGTGCTGCAGAGCATGCCATTGGCTACTACAATGTGTTCGA
>JASANF010002665.1:0-19667 GCA_030248245.1 Trissonchulus sp. WLG1_4 | reverse complement strand
ACTCTATGAACATTAAACACAGTAAATTTTATTTAATATCACGACTCCATAACCACTGAAATCGTCCATGTGCATACATTGTGAAGTCAAACAAAATTTTGGTGGACCATTTTCTCATAGGTGGGACCGTTTTCTCCTTGTCTGTCGAGCAATCAATATTATCGTCTTTCAACTTTTTAACAGTGGCAAAAGCTACTTTCATGAAATTCATCCCCAATTTCACTATTTTCAAAATGGACAGGCCAAGCCACAAACTGAGCACGCCACCCAACTGACCCATAATAGTGTCAAAGTTCAAAACACTCATCTTCATTAGTGATGTGAACTCCAGTGCCCCAAATGCCAACTGAATTCGTGAGAACGAATGCATATTTCTTATCTGAGCGGCATCTGAAACAAGGGAACAAATATGTTGTCAAGTATGACTAAGTACATTCATAACTCTAGTTGCATCACCAAGTGCAACACAATCTATTTTAGTACTTCCGTGTGAGTTCCTTTGTCTCTGTAGCTAGTACTCTCTGTAGCTAATAATAATGTAGATGTATCCTATTTCTGCCCGAAATATACCTCGGACTATTGGATCTATTGAAATATCATAGCCCATAAGCATCAGAAAAACAAACAAGCATACCACCCGTAAATCTATAATTGTCAATTACATAACACCTACAAATAACAAAAATTGACACTAAAGAAAGGTAATGCAATGAAATACTATGTTTGGTAAGTGAGAGGTGTTAGATGTTATATTTCCACATCAATAAACTCATTTCTTATCCATTATCCGTTGCGTCTTTTATTGTTGTTGCCCTAGATAACAGACACAGTCAGGTAGGCCTTCTCTAAGATAAATATCTGGCCTTTTCGTTGTGACAGTTTTGCATCGTTAATCTTTAAAATATAGAAATCTCAAATCATCTGAAAATGAAAAACTAACCAATATAAAATCTTTTGACGACTTCCGCGTTCAGATCGGCGTAACTGACTTGCACCTTATATCTCCATTTCTGACATGCAGTTTTACAACTATCCGCACTCAGCTGTATGGCTAATTGCTCCATATATTCGTGTTCCTGTTTCCCAACATTACAGTCATAGACTTGATATGGATTACATACTGGTAGTGATTTATTCACAGGCGGAAAACCGAGCAAAGTACAGTTACACGTTTTTTCGTGTTGTTCACCATAATGTGCTTTCACGCATTTTGGCTCTTTATCCACGCACTGACTATCCATTACATTTTTGCCTTGAGAATACAGTTCGGCCTCAAGCATCAAGACGGCTGATTTATTTGCGGGTATCAAAACCTCCGTTAAATGTCCGTGTGTCATTGGACCCTGCAGTTTTTTACGATAAATAACAGCTAAACCTAAAATTATTAACGAAAAGTAACGAATATGTCTAACCTATAATTAGGTAAATAATATTGAACAATGTAATGACAGACAAAGTTAAACCTAAACTTAAAATTAAACTAACATTTTCGAGCATTGACTCAATTGAATAATCTTAAACATTTTTTAATTCCTACGAATTCACACAATTTGAAACTAAGTTTCCTAAATTAAACTTCGACTAACTTTTTGATAAACATTTTTATTAATTTATTTTTATTTATTATTAATTTATTTATTTATTAATTTCAATTGAGTATATATTCACCAGTTTGACTACTTTTTTCAATATAAGCACGCATAAGTTGAACTCTTTCAAAGAAGCTATACACAAAGTTAATATCAATTAATTTAAGTGACTAATTTAATTAATTTAACTTCAAGTTGACTGTTATAAAACTTCCAACAACTAAATGTATGTATTTGTTGTTCTTAATTACAAATTTTATCGTCCATATATTTTACCAAAAGTTCAATATTACCGTAAACAGCGGAGGGAATGAACAAATATTGAGGTGGAATCGCCACCAAAGTTGTAAAGCCTGCATTTTTGCCTTCCTCTCTTTGGCTATGCTGCAACGGTAAATTGCTAAACTCATAGCAAACCCCGAACTTTTCATGAAGACGCGGAATGGCCACGTCACAGCAATTGAAAGCAATGTCATATTCCATTGTGCAGGTTAAAAGCATCTCATGGCACTGAAAAGCATTCTCAAGCACAAACTTATCCCAGGATAAGTTCCTAAACGCAGCGGCTACTTCCGTGAAGTTGCTATCTGAAAGAAAAAACAGTTGCATTGTACCAAGCAAGAGTACATAAAGGGATACATAATAATGTCCCATTATGTATTCTTGATTGTACTAAGTTCATGTTTTGCCAAGAGTACATAATAGTGTCTCACTCTATGTAAGATATCTATTCATTAAAATCTTCTGCAAGGGTGAGACATATTAGATGTATACTGTATCCTACTCGTAACGTCACTAATCAAGAGTACATAATAGGAAGAGTATGACACTCTTCCTATTATGCCTACGGGCGTGCGTCCAATGCGCAGCGCGAAATAGCCCGTTTATGTACGGTTTTGAGGGGGGGGGGGGACCCCCCCTCAACTGAAGACCCCGTACTCAACTGAGGGGGGGGTACCCCCTACTCAGTTCGATACCCCGTGCTCAACTGAGGGGGGGTACCCCCCTCTCAACTCAGTACCCCGTCTTCAGTTGAGGGGGGGTACCCCCCCCCCCATTTCAGCACATCAACAAAAGTCCTTGTCAGTGTCTTGAAATGAGGGGGGCTACCCCCCCCCTCAACTGAAGACGGGGTACAAAACCGTACATAAACGGGCTATTTCGCGCTGCGCATTGGACGCACGCCCGTAGGCATAATAGGAAGAGTGTCATACTCTTCCTATTATGTACTCTTGCACTAATGTATACATAGTACATGTAAGGTATTGTAAGTATGTACCTGTAGCACTATTTTTCAGAAATATTTTGTACAGAACCGTTGTTTAGAATCAATATTGACAAAAAAGCAAATTTTTAAAAAGTGAGGTGACGTACACAAATTTTAGCAACTATTGTCATCTTACACGAATATTTATACAATCGAACAAAATCTAAAGTTCTGTTTTTTCAACTAGTTATGCGACCATTATATCCATACCAGAAACTATATCCGTCTTGGTCAAGTGGAAATAACTTTCCTGCAAAAAATGCCAGTGCATAAACCGAATGACACTCTTTGAATAACCAAGGGTTTCAAGTCGAGTCACATTCAGCGGTTGTAAAGAACAAATAGCAAATTGTGGAAAGTACAAGTGACGAACAGGGATTTGCTCAACCCTTGTAGCCGACGGGTACCGTGTGAATTCATAAACTATATGGCTGACACTGTAACAGGTTCCAATGAAACAGACCACTATAATGAGTTTCCAAAACGTTGCTTCAACTTTCGAGTAGCGATCAAAGTTGGACTGAAGTGGGCAAGAACTCGATAATTTAAGTGGATGTCCGGCAGGTTGATTCTTAGACTCGTGACCGGTTTCTGTTGGCTCTGAATGACGTCTTGCAATTTGAGTAGTAGATCTCACATCTGGGTAAAGATGCAACACCATTTTGGGGTTGGTATCATGTGGTGCTGTTTCAGTGCTTTGATCTTGATGTGGGGCTTTTAAAGTTAGTTTTGATTTGAGGCAGCCGCCTAAAAAGCAGCTTAAATATTCATTACATTAATAGGTATTTGGTTTACCGCAAAATGTTAACTTTCAACTGATTACGAAAGAAAAGTTCTAATATTGTCGGTGGAATAGGTAACACTAAGGCAGTCTTAAGTCAGTATCGGTAAACGCGGTCTAAAAACTCTAAATAAACTGATAAACCACGTGTAAGATTTTGCTTTTAATTAAGCCTAATATGACTGACATTTTAATAACAGTACATGCAGTCTAATTTGAGCGTTAGGCTACCTTTGGGTGGAATAATGCAAAAAGGCAAACTTACATTAAAACCAGTCTAAGTCGTTTTATTACAGTAATTTAAAACGTCGTAACGAACAAGCCCAATCCGTGGCAAAACCTTCAGTAAGTATTAAGCAACACTTTCAAGTAAGCTGACCAGTGGGTCAGCTAAAACCTGTTGTGCAGCAATTATTTTACTTCAAATTGTGTAATATAAAAGATTGGCGTTGTTTTTCTTTCAGCAAACTGTGTATGCAAAATATTGAAGGTGTTTTTCCCCTACAACAAATTGTGTAAAAACAAGCTAGAAGTCTCTCAAATGAAAAATAATGTATCATAACGCCAATTTAAAAGTCATGATCTGCGTCTTTTGATTAAGGAGCTTATTAAATCAATTTCTAGTCTGCATGTATCTTTCAAAGGAAAAAATAAACCGATATCAATAAAACGCAGCGATCAAATTTGGAAAAAGCATCGCGTTCATACATAGGCTAAGGCCAACATGAAATGCTTTGAATTATAAACGAAAAGTGAAAACCTTAAGGGTGGATTTCACAAAGGTGGTTTTACTAAACCATGGTTTTACGTACGTTTTTATATGATTTGCACATAATTTCATTACGAAATATCGCCTGATTTGTTACGAATTTCCAAGATTTTTTAAAACCATGGTTTTAGCACAGTTGAAATTTCAGCAAAACACAGACCTGCTGTGCTGCAGGTCTGCAATTTCAACTGAGCTAAAACCATGGTTTTAGAAAATCTAGGAAATTCGTAACGAATCTGCTGATATTTCGTAATGAAATTACGTGCAAATCATATAAGAAACCTTGTCAAAATTGCAAACGTTTAAACGTTTGAAAAAACGTTTAAACATTTTGTCGTTTTAAAACGACAAAACGTTTGAAAATTTGTAGTTTGGAAAAACGTTTTGTCACTTAATGCTAAAGTGTAACCTAGTAACGTTAGTTGGTGCAGTCATTTTTTGTCAAGTTTAAAGAAAGTGCAGCTTTCTTTAAAACTTAATTGCAGAGCCCGTTGCAGAGCCCAACGTTTTGTCGTTTGCAAACGTTTAAACATTTGCTTTTTCAAACGACAAAACGTTTGATAATGTCGTTTGTAAACGTTAAAACAAACGTTTTTTCAAACGTTTAAACGTTTGCAATTTTGACAAGGTTTTGACAACGTACGTAAAACCATGGTTTAGTAAAACCACCTTTGTGAAATCCAGCCTAAGATTCATATTTATTCCTAGTTTTTGGGAAAATGAATATAATGCAATATTAAAAACTGGAAATTTAGAATAAGTTTAAAAAAGTTGCCGAACCGAAACCCGGGCCGGGATCGAACCAGGAACCTGTAGATCTTCAGTCTAACGCACTCCCAACTGTGCTATTTCGGCTTCTAATAATCGTTAACGTCAACATGACAACTGGTGCTCTGCGATTACAAGCGTAAGATAACATCAACAGCCTTATTAGGATTTTGGTTCATCGATAATAATTTCGTTGATCAGTATATATTTTCAGAATTTACGTTGAAATAAGTTTAGTGTAGCAATGTTTGCTGAGTTACCGTATTTCCTCGAATAATGCCCCCGGGGCTTTATTGTTTCGTGAAGGTCCAAACGGGGGCTTTATTCAAGGCGGGGGCTTTATTCAAGGCAGGGGCTTTATTTTTTCGTGAAGGTCCAAACGGGGGTTTTATTCAAGGCGGGGGCCTTATTTCTTAATGAAGTTTTGCTGACCAGATTGCTAGATTATTTCTTAATGAAGTTTTGGTGACCAGATTGGTCCAGTTGCTCAAACCATTTAAAATAAGAAACAGGAAAAATGAATACAATGGGTTGCACGCATACTTTGTAGCGGTTGGCAACCCAACAGTGTCATGATTGTATCGTTACTTGAAACAGTAATAACGGTCGGCGACCAGTAATAACGAATAACTAACCACTAGATAACGTGGCAACATGCAAGGGCATATCCAAATGCACGTGCGTACGTATTACAGCCTGTGTTACGGGGGCTTTAATCGAGGACGTTTTGAGTAAAATCCCCGGGGGCTTTAATCAAGGAGGTCTTGAATAAAGCCCCCGGGGGTTTTATTCAGTGCGGGGGCTTTATAATTTCGTGAGGAGCTTGACGGGGGCTTTATTCGATACAGCGGCTTTATTCAAGACAGGGGCTTTATTCGAGGTAATACGGTAGTTAGTTAGTAATTAGTATTATATACTGAAAGCTTGAGTATGATGCACTGTTCCACTAAAATCATTCAGTTAATGAGATTAATTTGTAGGAACTGGTTGGTTCAGACGGCAGCGCTTTGGATTAATAATCCGAGGACAGATGGTTCGATTCCTTTCCTTGATTAGCTTTTTTAAAGCTGTAACTTTCATCAACGTAGCGTTGCACTGCAGATATGCTGTGTTGTACTGAGCTACCAGCCTTTCAGTGTAATTTAACACTGTAATTCTAGGTGACACACGCACATACATATTTGAGCTGAAGTAAAACATGCATACTGACGAATTTGTTGCACAGTTTGGTGTTATAACGCCAAAATCAAAATTAAAGACCTGTTGTGCTTAGCAAGACCTAAGACTGCCTTTATGCAATTCACCGCTTGAGTTTTGATGCAGTTTTGGATTATCCGTATGCAGCCAGATGATCATAATAATGACTTTGGTGAGTTACGTTGCAGTGTACCACTACGCATATCCTGATGGTATCAAAGAAAAGAAAGGCACGATTTAGTTTAAAGCTATAAAGTATAAACTATTCATTTCAGTGAGTTTGTATTTGACCGAAAAAAGCAGACAATGAAAAACCATTTCAAAGGAAGATCGCCTAGGCCTAACTGTCCAGAAAAATTTGTAAATCAAATAAAGCACAGACTGGGACCTTCCAATTAGCAAAATGTTACCACCTAGTTTCATTAAAAACAACCACTATAGGTACATATGTATATAATAACAAAGGGTTTCTTATATCTTGGATCTGGAATATTGGTAGCACAGACTACAGCTAAGCGGGAAGGCTTCAAAAACCGAAAACTGGGTTTTGCAGTTTATTTTTTCTTGTCTAGCTTTCATTAATACAGCACCACTGCCAAGGAAAACAGAGTTCTCAAATAAACGGTCAAGAACCCGTGAGTAGTTGAAGAAAAAGACAGCATTCAAAGTAGGATATATATGTAGCTATCGCCATTTTCTGGGTGAAGTGAAAGCGATTAGCGAACTGAATTAGCTCAAACTTCACTGACTGAAGTTTGTAAGCAGAGTACATAATGACAAGAGTAGACTCTCTTGCCACTGACCAGCTTAGAAGCACGGTAGATCCGTTTTACATTATCGCGAAGTTTAATATGAGAACGTTTGACACCAGTCTACACATATATACCTGACTTTTAAGAACCCTGCCCGGGTAGCCGGCCCCGGGCCGCGGGCCGGGACCTGGAGCGGCTTGGCTCGCGTTTTCACGAAGTTGGCCAGCCGCGGAAAATCCCGGGCCCAAAATATAAATCTGCCCGCCGGGCCGTAGCGAGTCGCGGACTCGCGGGCCACGGAAAATTTGCTAGTGGGAGAACTCAACTTGAATTTTGCTGAGAATTGGTGAAACCATTTCATTGCTGAATCTAGGGCAAAAAAGTTAAACTTTAACTAAAAGTAAAAAGTTAGGGGTCGTACTTTAACTTCAAAAAAGTTAAAGATCTTACTTTAACTATAACTTTACTTAAATTAAAACACCCTTACTTCTACTTTAACATTATAAAGTTATTTAAAAAAACATTATCAAGTTATTTAAAAAAGTTATATAAAAGTCATTAATTTTACTTTAACTTGAACTTAAATTAACGCCTAAGGGTCGATTCATACTTCAACAGGGCATACGGACAAACGGACATAGGGCACACGAACAAAGCACGGTTCGTCCGTTTTTTCAATTCATACTTCTTAGGGCAAACGGACATTGGGACGTACGGACATACGGATGTACGGGTATACGGACAAAGGTGCGATTCATACATTTGAGCCGTATGTCCGTTATGCCCTACAGTTTCGGGCAGAGTTGAACTGAATTCAACTTTTCCGGACATACGGACCATGAGCAAATATGCCGTTTAGTACGGATGAACGGACATACGGCTGAAGGGCAAACGGGCACACGGCTGAACGGACGAAAGTATGAATCAAACGCCCGCTCTGCCGTTCGTTTTGTCCGGATGTCCGTTCGCCCCTACATCCCAATGTCCGTATAGAAGTATGAATCGAGCCTTAGCCTTACTTCAACTGTAACTTTTAGGTAACTTAATTCAAGCCTTGGCCTTACTTTAACTTTTATATAATGCAAATGGTCCAACTTTTTTGCCCTACTGCTGACCCACTTATGGAGTGTTTTAACATACCTATGTACATAAAAGGGTACATAATTACATACTTTACGACCGTATTAGTCGTGTATAAGGAACATCTCATAAAATGTCAACAAGGATGAGAAAAATGAACCTCAGGTAACCACCCTACTACTAACACTCATAAACAGAAGCATAATCGCAACCACACATTAACAACTGCTAACTGATTCATTTTCAGTTAAAGTTAAGCAGTTACAGTTAACTGATAATAACTGATAACTGAACTGCTCTGATTTTGAAAAGCAGTTAAAAACTGATAACTTAACTGCACAATTCCTAAAAGCAGTTAACTGTAACTGAACTGCTTCGGTTGTAAAAAACTGATTGAAATCAGTTAACTGATATTCTTTTCAGTTACATGCAATAACTGAAAATCATTTTCAGTTATGCGTCGAAACATGCATAAAATCCTTTGTGGCGTTCTGATTGTTTACTTTTTGCAATGATTTTCAAGTTTTTGTCTCTGTAGAATTGTCGCTAAAAGCATTGAAAGGACAAAACGCCAATTAAATGAATTATCAGACTTGAACTTCCAGTTCAGAACCACTTAAGGTTCTGCTTGTTATTTTATTTGATTCATTGTTTTATGTTTTATTCTATTCTGGGCATTGCTTTGCACCCATTCTTCCAAGAGTTCATGTCATTTACAGTTGCAACTTGGCAGTTGTTACAGAAGTTTAAAGTTTTCGTTTTGAAATAAATGTTTGATCCCATGTTGACAAGAGGTTTTTTGTTTTGAGTAGATTCAAATGTTAGTAACTAAATAGTTAATAATTAGAAGTTAATTAAGTTCTAAATTTAGTAGAAACTACGTGAAAACTTTAGCAAATATCGGGATTAGCGGAAAAAGAAACCAGCATTTTTAAAGTATAACTGAAAATATTTTCAGTTAAAGTTATCAGTTACAGTTAAGTTAACTTAACTGTAACTGAACTGATTAAAATTTCGCAAAATTAACTGATAACTGAACTGATCTAACTTTAACCTAATCAGTTAACTGATTAACTGAACTGATTAAGATTTCGATAACTGAAAACATCCCTAGTGTCAAGTCAATACTTTTTGTAAAATTTATGTTGGAACGTTTAAGCTACTAAGCCATTGTACTGTTATAATCTGCTATGCACTATGCAGTCCCTCTGTTATCTGCTATGCACATGGTGTCACAGAAATACCGATCAGCGTAATTGCTATGTTTTACTAAGGACCTATTCGTTTACCGGATTAAAGGTTAATTTTAATTGGACTAAACGGTTTAAAAATTCAGCTTAAAATGTCATTCCAAAACGTCCGGATTAAACGGACTTAACTTTTAGCGCGCTGCTTTTTAATTGGATTAAACGGACTTAACTATACCCGCTAAGGTAAAGTGTGCATGTTAAATCCGTTTATTCCAACGGTAGTTTTGGAAAGTGGTCAGAATAAAATTAAGCCGCTGACTTATTCTAACTCGCTTAGTCCGTCTAACCCGATTTGCAATTCCTAAACCTCCGACTAAAATAAGTCCAGTCCGTTTAATCCGGTAAAGGAATAGGCCCTAAGTTTTTCAGACTTAAGTATCATACAAGATAATACAACTCCTAGCTCTATAGACTCCGCTTACAACCCGTTTGTTACATCTTTGTTATGTGAATCTCCGGGTTGCAAGATTGCTCCTTTTAGGGGCTGCTTGTTTTATTTTAACCTGATATCTATTCTTAAACTTCGGACCAAACTGAGTCCAGTCTATTGACAGTTTATTAACAAAGGTACTGAAAAAAATCGTAATGTGTTTACAATAACAAAGGTTCAAGCTGATAATAAAGAGACCTACGCTCAATTGAAAATAATAATTGAAATTATACAATTTCAATATCAATTACGTTTCAATCATGGCTGTTCACCAACACATGCTACATGCACAAACAGGCATACAGACAAGACTTCTTTCCAGCAACAGACATGCTGTGAAGTCAACCAGCCCAGCATAATTGATATTGAAATTGAAAGTATAGTTTCAATTTCAATTGCAATTAAAATATTTTCAATTTCAATACCATTATCAATTTTTGACCAAATTATTTTCAATTTCAATACCATTATCAATTTTTAGGCTAATTATTTTCAATTTCAATATCAAGTAATAATTGATATTGAAATTGAAATTGAAAGTGGGTTTCAATGATTAAATGAAATAATTGAAACAACCCTACCCGGGATCGAACCAGGAACCTGTAGATCTTCAGTCTAACGCACTCCCAACTGTGCTATTTCGGCTTCTAATAATCGTTAACGTCAACATGACAACTGGTGCTCTGCGATTACAAGCGTAAGATAACATCAACAGCCTTATTAGGATTTTGGTTCATCGATAATAATTTCGTTGATCAGTATATATTTTCAGAATTTACGTTGAAATAAGTTTAGTGTAGCAATGTTTGCTGAGTTACCGTATTTCCTCGAATAATGCCCCCGGGGCTTTATTGTTTCGTGAAGGTCCAAACGGGGGCATTATTCAAGGCGGGGGCTTTATTCAAGGCAGGGACTTTATTTTTCGTGAAGGTCCAAACGGGGGTTTTATTCAAGGCGGGGGCCATATTTCTTAATGAAGTTTTGCTGACCAGATTGCTAGATTATTTCTTAATGAAGTTTTGGTGACCAGATTGGTCCAGTTGCTCAAACCATTTAAAATAAGAAACATGAAAAATGAATACAATGGGTTGCACGCATACTTTGTAGCGGTTGGCAACCCAACAGTGTCATGATTGTATCGTTACTTGAAACAGTAATAACGGTCGGCGACCAGTAATAACGAATAACTAACCACTAGATAACGTGGCAACATGCAAGGGCATATCCAAATGCGCGTGCGTACGTATTACAGCCTGTGTTACGGGGGCTTTAATCGAGGACGTTTTGAGTAAAATCCCCGGGGGCTTTAATCAAGGAGGTCTTGAATAAAGCCCCCGGGGGTTTTATTCAATGCAAGGGCTTTATAATTTCGTGAGGAGCTTGACGGGGGCTTTATTCGAGGTAATACGGTAGTTAGTTAGTAATTAGTATTATATACTGAAAGCTTGAGTATGATGCACTGTTCCACTAAAATCATTCAGTTATTGAGATTAATTTGTAGGAACTGGTTGGTTCAGACGGCAGCGCTTTGGATTAATAATCCGAGGACAGATGGTTCGATTCCTTTCCTTGATTAGCTTTTTTAAAGTTGTAACTTTCATCAACGTAGCGTTGCACTGCAGATATGCTGTGTTGTACTGAGCTACCAGCCTTTCAGTGTAATTTAACACTGTAATTCTAGGTGACACACGCACATACATATTTGAGCTGAAGTAAAACATGCATACTGACGAATTTGTTGCACAGTTTGGTGTTATAACGCCAAAATCAAAATTAAAAACCTGTTGTGCTTAGCAAGACCTAAGACTGCCTTTATGCAATTCACCGCTTGAGTTTTGATGCAGTTTTGGATTATCCGTATGCAGCCAGATGATCATAATAATGATTTTGGTGAGTTACGTTGCAGTGTACCACTACTCATATCCTGATGGTATCAAAGCAGAGAAAGGCACGATTTAGTTTAAAGCTATAAATTATAAACTATTCATTTCAGTGAGTTTGTATTTGACCGAAAAAAGCAGACAATGAAAAACCATTTCAAAGGAAGATCGCCTAGGCCTAACTGTCCAGAAAAATTTGTAAATCAAATAAAGCACAGACTGGGACCTTCCAATTAGCAAAATGTTACCACCTAGTTTCATTAAAAACAACCACTATACGTACATATATAATAACAAAGGGTTTCTTATATCTTGGATCTGGAATATTGGTAGCACCAAGAGTACAGACTACAGCTAAGCGGGAAGGCTTCAAAAACCGAAAACTGGGTTTTGCAGTTTATTTTTTCTTGTCTAGCTTTCATTAATACAGCACCACTGCCAAGGAAAACAGAGTTCTCAAATAAACGGTCAAGAACCCGTGAGTAGTTGAAGAAAAAGACAGCATTCAAAGTAGGATATATATGTAGCTATCGCCATTTTCTGGGTGAAGTGAAAGCGATTAGCGAACTGAATTAGCTCAAACTTCACTGACTGAAGTTTGTAAGCAGAGTACATAATGACAAGAGTAGACTCTCTTGCCACTGACCAGCTTAGAAGCACGGTAGATCCGTTTTACATTATCGCGAAGTTTAATATGAGAACGTTTGACACCAGTCTACACATATATACCTGACTTTTAAGAACCCTGCCCGGGTAGCCGGCCCCGGGCCGCGGGCCGGGACCTGGAGCGGCTTGGCTCGCGTTTTCACGAAGTTGGCCAGCCGCGGAAAATCCCGGGCCCAAAATATAAATCTGCCCGCCGGGCCGTAGCGAGTCGCGGACTCGCGGGCCACGGAAAATTTGCTAGTGGGAGAACTCAACTTGAATTTTGCTGAGAATTGGTGAAACCATTTCACTGCTGAGTCTAGGGCAAAAAAGTTAAACTTTAACTAAAATTAAAAAGTTAGGGGTCGTACTTTAACTTCAAAAAAGTTAAAGATCTTACTTTAACTATAACTTTACTTAAATTAAAACACCCTTACTTCTACTTTAACATTATAAAGTTATTTAAAAAAACATTATCAAGTTATTTAAAAAAGTTATATAAAAGTCATTAATTTTACTTTAACTTGAACTTAAATTAACGCCTAAGGGTCGATTCATACTTCAACAGGGCATACGGACAAACGGACATAGGGCACACGAACAAAGCACGGTTCGTCCGTTTTTTCAATTCATACTTCTTAGGGCAAACGGACATTGGGACGTACGGACATACGGATGTACGGGTATACGGACAAAGGTGCGATTCATACATTTGAGCCGTATGTCCGTTATGCCCTACAGTTTCGGGCAGAGTTGAACTGAATTCAACTTTGCCGGACATACGGACAATGAGCAAATATGCCGTTTAGTACGGATGAACGGACATACGGCTGAAGGGCAAACGGGCACACGGCTGAACGGACGAAAGTATGAATCAAACGGCCGCTCTGCCGTTCGTTTTGTCCGGATGTCCGTTCGCCCCTACATCCCAATGTCCGTATAGAAGTATGAATCGAGCCTTAGCCTTACTTCAACTGTAACTTTTAGGTAACTTAATTCAAGCCTTGGCCTTACTTTAACTTTTATATAATGCAAATGGTCCAACTTTTTTGCCCTACTGCTGACCCACTTATGGAGTGTTTTAACATACCTATGTACATAAAAGGGTACATAATTACTTTACGACCGTATTAGTCATGTATAAGGAACATCTCATAAAATGTTAACAAGGATGAGAAAAATGAACCTCAGGTAACCACCCTACTACTAACACTCATAAACAGAAGCATAATCGCAACCACACATTATTCAATTTATTTTAATAAAAATTAATCAACACAGACACGATTCGATGATTCTTCACCACCAGAATCATATAATTAGGCCACTGAAAGTTCGGTTTTACTTGCAACATAGTCTGTTCAGCCGAAAAATACAAAGCACCCCGCCACAATATTATCTCATCTGCCATCTGCATATACGTGTCGTGATTTTTTCGTAATTTTGTGGGCTGAGCAGAATATAGCTGTAAGTATAAATCAACCCTTCTTAATAATTCAAGCCAAACAGGGCATAATCTTTACCAAAAAACTAGAGCTAAGCTCTTCTAACAGCATAAGCTGTATAATTTTAATCGGTACATAAATTGTTTACTATGCTTTCAATCAGTTCACATATTATATATTTTTTAAGACGAACAAGAATAATAGCACTATCCGAAAACCTAATCAAAATAAACTACGTAAACTGCATGAAAACTGACAATCATTCAAAACAAAAAAGTGACTTAAAAAACTACTTAATCATAAATTAACCAGAGTCAACTGATCAATAATCAAAATCATCAAAGCGGTCTTACTGGTTACACCAAGAGTACATAATAGTGTATCACTCTGTTAAGAAGATCTTCTTAAATAGAGTGAGACACTATTATGTACTCTTGGTAACACTGAGTGTAGTCAGAGATTTCAATCCTGAAAACAGTAGAATTTACGAGACGGAATCCAGTAACACTAAATATTCATAGCAAGGGTTGATTCATACTTACAGCCGATGTTCGTTCAGCCGATAATAGTGTATAAGATCTGCTAGTTTCGTGATGTTGCCAGCTTAACGGACATACGGCTGTACAAACGTGTAAACGTCTAAGCCCGTATCATCCATCCTTTTCATGAATTTTTGTCGGTATACAGAGACAGCTATTTTTTCGGCCAAAATCTGAGTAATTAGTGGAAAATGGCACGCTCACTTTACAGACTCTGCCTATGTGAACACAATCAATGTAAAATTGTTACAACTGATCAAATATTTTACAAAGTTATAGTCACTTTAAGTTGGATGCCGAAGGATGTCATTATGTATTAGACGTACGTTACGGCTGTGACTTGTGAGTATGAATCGACAATTACGCTAGTCTGATACAACAATCAGAAAAGCTGACAAGATCTAAATAGTTCCAAATGAAATCAAGATAAATTCACAGTTTCAAACACATAAAATAATCACGAATGCACAACACTGGTTCAGGTCAATTTTTAGTTTATTAAAAAAATTGAACAAAACGTAGTTTCTTTAAAAAAACAAGCTCGTAAAAAATTTCAGGAAAAGGGAATATACAAATCGTTTGTGAACTCCACTTAGCAAAATCTTGCATTGTGTAACGCCTCAAGGAAAAACTTTAAAAAGAGCTATCAACCAACGCTTTGCTTCTCTCTTATTCCATATTTTTTATTTCTAATCAACTATACGGCGCCTAAATCTGACTTGACATTCAACACTTCACAATAAGAATTAATAAAAAACAGCCAATCACACAAGTTTAAGGGATCAATCAAAATAACCATTGCATTATTCCATATATCTCTGGTTTGATCCAGGTCTAAAAAAACCCTGACGGAAGATCAAGACGCCACCAGTTTTCCTGAGACGCTCATGTGGGTTGGCTGCACGTCATAGTATTCGATTGCGATTCTGCAAATAAAAAAACAACCCATACAACAATTCACTTCAGACATAAGATTTCCAGCCAAAATGCAGTAAACACAAAAAACGCAAACAAACTTCAGCTGACACCAAAAAACGTCATCTAGAGGACTGCACTTCATTGTTAAGGTGGCGCTCTGAGTAACTTCCAATAAATCAAACTGCTATCATTTTTCGTTTCTTGCTGATACAAACTTTTTTGCTCAAGTGTAGCTAAGACAGACACCACGCACGTCTTTTTGCCAAGTTTGAAACTTCTGGGAGCATTTTAGCAAATTTTATGACAACATCAAAATTTTGCAAAATTTGTCTAATTTTTGAAACGACGTAGCTCAACGATGCCTTAACCAAATTTAACAATCAATAGCTTAAATTAAGACAATTATGTGGCCGAGACACCATTTTCGTCGAATTTTAATTAATAGTGACAAATTTTTAGTTATTTTAATTTTTATCAAAAGTGACGTATTAAAAAGCCTGTCATATTGAGGCAAATCATAAAAATTACAATCCAAGAAGTTCGGTGCCTTTATATACGTCTGTTCTAACCGCGTGCAAAGTTTTAACTGGATCGGTTTTTGCAGCTGACAGTATTTTTCTGTACTAAAATCCGTTGAGAAAAGTTTCGGAAGCCAAAAAGTAGCTAACGAAAAATTGTTCGAAATTGTAAAAAAATCCGTCATTTCTGAGCACAATGAGTCATTTTAGTTGAAGTAACGAGTATCCTGGCGGGTTCATGGGAATGCAAAACAAGCATGTTTGACAGTAGCCAAATAAAGTTCCCCAATACCTTTTTTGAATTGAGTGAAAAGGTTGAATATCTTTTCAGTTAGAGCCCACCAAAGTAATGAAAACTGCCTTTTCTTGACTTTTTAGTAAAATTTGAGGCAAACATTTGGTCACAGTAAAAGTACGATGAATCCGTACGCTTAGCTTGGCATACTACCACTTGCACAAATTATAAATGTGACATCTGTATAAATTACTTGACAGTGTGTGGACGTTATGTACCACAACGAAGTAATAATGAAATATATGAAAAAGTGCCTAATATTGAGCTGATAAGCTTCACCAAAATAGTTGGTGTGTACGCTATGAGTATTATCGACACTTGAAAACATGCAGTTTTGCAAAAAGTAAGTTGGTTGATAATATGCAAAAGACCGCTTGTAAATTGGTTCAGTAATTGTTACAAAATATAACAATGAAAAAAGCTGCGAAAACGTAGCTACCACCTTAAGCCAACAGCGATCATCGCCCTCAGTTAGAGTGACAAAAAATAGTTGCACCACTGCAGAAAACGAAACATGCGATTTCGTTACGAAAAGAATATAATATTTTGACTATCTAGAGTACAACAAGTAGTCGCAGAACTAACGCAAGTAAGTGGCGCAACTATTGTCAGACATTAATTCTAATTAACTACCTACTTAACTTATTCTAATTAACTAATTAACTAACTAATAACCAACTTGTCTTCGGGCACCCCCAGGCTATTGAACAGATGCTCAGTGAGCGCCAATGCGAAAGGTCTGTTGGCCTCCCAGTTGAATCTGGAGATGGACTTGATCTGCCCGTAAATGCAAGGGTCGGTGTTGCCGCCCTGCGATATAAATTTCTGATCCGTCACCAAATGGATCCAGATTGACTGAAATTAATTCATTAGTGATTATAGAAATAATTAAAAACTAAAACGAGCAGAACTTCGCTAGTTAGGTCACATTTTGCGTCTACCCAACGATCGAATTACTCAGTGTGTTGCGTTTGCACGTGTACGTATGGGCCGAAGACCTCCCGGCCGACCTAAAACTAGATGGCGTGACACTGTATCACCCCTTATTCCACCTGCTATACGTTGGTCTTGGTACGATGTAGCTCAAGAACGAATCGCTTAGCGCTCAGTGGTTAAAAGTGGCGGCTTTCAAGGGCGGCGACGCCTGGGTCGATGATTATGATGATGAGAGAAAAATATCAAATGTTCAATTAGTGGTTTGGTTTTTTCCAGATGTCCTGCTTACTAGGATTAGTGCAGAGCTAACTACAATGTCATACCACAAACAAGTCCCGAGTCTGAAATTCTTAAATTTTGAACCTGAAACTTGAAATCCTGACCAAATTGAATCACCCAGAAAAACAACAAAACAACCATTGTGTAGTACAAATGAAGCATTTTAGATTAATATATTATTAAAGAGACTCCAGAATCATTTTAATAAATAATCTAGCCTTACTTTTTCAGGCTTATTCAATGTTCTTGAAATAAATTTAGTAGTTGAGCTGATAAAATCGTCTGGCACTTTGGATTGAGGCAGATTGGTGTTCAGCAACAAAAATGGCATCTTTAATGTTGATGATTAAAAGCACAGCCTAAAACGAAAAAACTGTTATACCAGATTAACGGCATTTTATTAACTCCATTAGATCCCTAAAATAACTCCATACAGCATTACAGTAGGCTTCAAAATTGCACCGAGCTACGCTTAGTGACGATAGGGTTGCTAATACACAAGTTTGTTGAAATGCCCCGAATATGAAAGAAAGAAACAAAAGGAAAAATGTTCGGGCCGCTCGCGTCCAAGTCTAGAATGTTAACCACTACACCACAGCCTTTGTTAATGCTAATCGTCTATAAGAGTTTAAAATCAAGCTTAAAATGTCGTTTCTAAACTGTCGAAAAATATTTTCTGTTGCAACGCAAAGAATTACACTTGAATTCTAAGTCTCAATTGTCAAAAAAATGATTTCAAGCTATTACTATCAACTTAAAAACACGCACTACTTCTCCGAGAAAGCTTCGTCGAAATCGGGTTAAGAACTGCTCATGAAAACTCCGAATTTGAACTTTCGAGATGTTTTTCATTTTTCAAAAGTTTACGACGTCATTAAAAAAATAAACAAACAGTGGGAGCTATTCGTATGTAACTCTAAGATAGGCTGTAGAGTTTCAAAAGATAGAGTATATTATATATATAATCTTTAACTTTAACTTGATTATAACAAAACTAAATCTTATTATAACCGGCCCAAGGAAAAAACCTACAACTCTGAACCTGTATATGCAGACTTAGAAATATAGCAGTAAAACAATTTTAAGCTACATATCCGTTGCCCCTCTGGGTGGGAAACTTCGTTATCCATAAGTCGAGTGAAATTCTGATCATTTTGCCCCTAAATGGACGCAAATTGGACAAATTTGTTGCAAAAACGATGTTATTTTAACGCATTTTAGCCAAAATTGTGGCAAAAATCACCAGAATTGACCAGATTTTGGATGGGGATCTTCTGCCGCAGCCGCCCTCCTAATTGATAGTGCTACAAAAACATCGCTGCTGTGCTGTGTAAAAAAACTCCACTAGAAATGGAATCCATGTATATTGCTTAGCGCTCATCGATACACAGTACCGACCAAAATTACTTGCTACAGACTCCGGAGTCAAAGCGGAGAAGAAGTCACTTGAGTATAGAGTCAATGGATAATAGTTGGCAAATCAGTATATAATCAAATGCCTCCAAAGCCGGAGTCGCAAGTAATTTTGGTCGGTAAATCGTTCAATAGCCGATTCAATAGTCAATCACTCATTTTGCAATCTTATCCGCCTACTTGCTCGAAAGCTTACAAACTTAAGCACTACAAAACGGCACCTTCTGCGTCGGTTAACAAAACATAAATCGACGAAACATTGATTCGCTATTCATCAATTCGTTCATACTCTATGTCGTCGTTTCTATTCTATCGTATCGAGTGAACTTAAATTAATTGCTCATTCATATGTGGCAATGAAATGGATAAGCAATTTGTGCTCAAGTGCAGTACGCATGCAAACCTACAAGCGTGCATGCAAAGTTTGTCAGCTAACAAGGGCGTAGCCAGATGGGGGGGGGTCGAGTCCCTTCGACCCCCTTTTGGATCAATAAAGCAAAAATATTTTCCATGGTTCCTGAACCGGCGGCCAAACATGCTGCTTTAGGCAAAAAAACCATTTATCCGCATGTTTTAAAATTCTCTGAGAGTTTCTGATATATAGTTTCCCTGCGGATTACCGCCCCAAGACCCCCTCTCCAATCTGCAGCGGTTATATTCGCCGAAAAAAATGGCCAAGATGCGTCCTCCTACTTTTAAAAATCCCAGCAACGCCCCTGCTCACTGAACTCATCCATAAAAAGTGATGACGCCAAAAAATAGCTAGATACATTTGTGTATAGTAGTTATGTCTAAGTGCTACCAAGAGTACATAATAGCTTCTCACTCTATATAGAAGAAGAGTGAGACACTCTCCAGCCTGCCTGTGTTCTAGCACAGGCAGATGCGCTGGTCGTTTTCAGGCTACATGTTGACA
>JASANF010002664.1:0-13229 GCA_030248245.1 Trissonchulus sp. WLG1_4 | reverse complement strand
AAACTTTCTTACCTCTTGTTCCAAATGTACGGTAAACTTAAGTCGCTTAAGGGGGTAGTGTCGCGAAAGCAGTCAATTTTGCGCGACTATAAAACTTTTTCAGTGAAAGATAGGTCAATGTTCTTTATATATTCTAAAAATATGTTTCAAGGCAAATATTTTTGCCAAGTTTCAGAAAAATTGATGCGGCATACAGTTAGCAGTGAAGTCGCAAAGTCGGAAAAATGAGGTTTTGAAAACCTAATCACATTCGATAATTTTGTCACAACTAAAAACTTTTTGTTTAGATTCTTTAAACAAAGTAAAAGCACATATGCTCTAGTTTATGCACACAAAATGTAGTGCAAATTGCTTGAGTGGTTGTGGAGTAATGTCTGTTTGAACTGTGAAACTGTGCGTAACCTGTAAAGTACTCACAGCAATAATGATAAATTGTAAAAAATTTAGACACCTATTTTGAAATCAAAAGAAAAACGAACCTTCATTTTTCATTTTCCTTATTGTGGAAATTGTCGTAAAATTCATGTTTTGGCTTTTTTTTTTTGGTTTTTTTTTTTTGCTTTTTTGTTCTTTTGTGTGTGTCTGGCTCCTGGTGTTGGTTTATTTGGGTGTTTGTTGTCTGTGTTTGGGGTTTTTTCCCTGCTTTCCTGTTTCTGCGCTTTCCCTTTTGCAGCCTATGAGCAAAACTGCTTTGGCGACACTACCACCTTAAACTGTAAGTATGTAACGTTTATGCTGGTATTTAAGTAAGTAAGTAAGTTATGAGCAACAATAAGTATACAAATAAGTGCATATATATACTAGTGTCTGTGTAGTTTAGCTACTGGGATGGAATCGGTGTATGGTTCATATTGATCTCACTTAAACTTTGAGATTTTTTATGGGCAGGCAGGTCATGGTTAGTTTTTGCAAATTGTATTTCTGCAAATGCTAGAATACTTGGCAAATATTTGCAACAATTTTCGTTCGTTTTCAAGAGCTTTAGTTTTCAAAGTATTTTTACAACGTTTATAGAATAAGCATAATATGGCGTATTTGCAAGTGCTTTTTGTTCATACTAAAGAATTTTGGTTTAACATTTTTTAGAAAGCTGATGAAATATTTAAGCGTAATTGGGCTGTACAATTAAATTTAATACCAGATGATGCGTTTGATCATGTAGCTTTAAATTCTAATTTAACAGTTTATCAGTATTATGCGGGCTGTTAGTTGTTGCACATTGTTTTTGCAGTTGCAAAAATTTGTTGGTTTTTCAAGAGGCTTTCACTGGAACGTGACGTCTGCAAGAACAGTTTAAAATTAAAATGGATTAGGTGGGCTTGAGCTTTTTATTTTGCATTGGTATGTCGTGGCTAATATAATACTGTAGTTGGTTTTTGCTGATGTTTGTATTTTGTGCTTATATAACTCTGTAAATGTTTTTGCTGTTGTTTTTGGTATTTTTGTGGTGGTATTTAGTGGCTTAAAATAATTAGGGCTCCTAGAAAATTTGGACGCTATCGCTTTCAGAGCACAGTTGAAGACTTTTGCCTATGCAGTAGTTTTGATTAGGGGATGAATTGCGATGTTTTTGAGAATTGTGTGGGGTGTCCGGTAATTTGATTTTCGAATGAGGGGTTATTGGCAGTGTAAAATTGATATTTAATTCGTTAATATTTTGACTGCCTGTGCAGTAATTTTCACTGAAGTACGCATCAGTTAAATAATTTCAATTAATCTTGGAGAAATGAAGTGATTAATAGTTCGTTTTTCGAATAATGGTTTGTTTACTGTGTAATATTGATTTGAAGTTTGAATTTGAGCAGTTTGAATTTGAGCAGTTTAAAAATAATCAGTTTGGCTTTGAGGTATTGTGTCGTATATGCATATTCTGATTTATCTGGCGTTGTAATGTAAGTATCGTTTTGTATTGGTATTTGGTGGATTATATTATCTAATATTGTAGTTATTTTCTGCCGGTCGTTATAAATGTATATACAATCTTTTGACATCATATCGAACATTAATATTTTGACCAAAGGCCGCCTAGAGATTTTTGAGATTTTGCACTCGCCACGTAGTTGCGCGGTTGCCTATACAGTAGCTTTGAGCAAAGTACGATTTCTTACTGAATTTGGATGGTTTTTCTTGGAGGAATGAAGACTAATTGTGATTTGTAAATATTGATTTGGTTGGTTGATTGTATAGCAAATGTTCTTGAATATTCTGCTTGTATAAAATATGTCCTTAAACTTGCTCCTTGAATATTGTGCTTGTATAAAATATGTCCTTAAACTTGCTCAGAATCAGTTTTCAATTTCGTGAACTATAGACATTTTTATTTTTGCAAAAATTGAAATTACGGTATTGATATTTTTGGTAATATGTTCAGTTGATAATCTACACTAACGTATAAATTCAAAATAATAGTTTGATGTATTTAATTGAAACTGTTGAGAAATCGATTGTATTTGTAGTTAGTTGTAGTTTCTGCTAAATTGTATGTTCTATTTGTATTTGTAGTGTCTGCTCTGCTAAATAGCTTGAATATGTTGGTTATTTCATAACATAATGGGAATGTATATATACTGTGTTGAGAATAGGTTGTAGAATTTTTTACTGGGCTTGAGATAACACATTAGCACGATAGCCGTGTTTAGCAGCAACAGCTTTTACTCTGAGCTTTTATTGTAATTGGAGTTTGGAGTGGAGTTTGGATTTAGCCAATTCACTGCGAGCATTGAAATAGTTTGCGAATGACGCAGCACAAAATTTAACTAAAGTCTGACAAAACATTGTTGCACCACTTGAGAAAACGAAACATGTGATTTCGTTACGAAAAGAATAGATTTTGACTATCAAGAGTACAGCAAGTAGTCGCCGCAGAAGTCATGCCACTAAAATAAGTGGCTCAGCTATTTTTTGTCAGACTTTAGCTGTCTAAACATGACACTATTGAGTTCACTCGCGTAAAGGAAATTACTTGGATGTGATGCGTACAAATGTGCATTCTTTGTGTGATTCTGCTAGTATTATAACTGTCATTTGTATAGGTATAAAAAGATTGTTGTATCATAGTTTTTGAATATTAAAGTCTGTTTCGTGCTTTTCCTTAAGGGGGGGGGCAACCTGTATAAGTGAAAATTTTATGTTCTCCGATTCGCTTCAAATTTGCACACAATGTAGCCCCAGGGAAGGCGCGCCGCAGATGTAACAAACTGGAACCAATGCTTTTGTCAATTTTTTACTAGGGGCGCCCAAAAATTCAATTTTACGTGTAAATCATAGGCGCAAAAAAAGTTTTTTTGTGCTCACAAAGCGTTCCTTTACTCGAAATTTTTGTTAATACTGAAGCTGATTTTTACATGATTCGATAGCCTAATGTCATATCTCAACCTCTATGATCCATTTTTTTAAATTTTTGCCCATGGCCTGAGCCGTGACGCCAAATGTAAAATCACTCAATTTTGGCGGGCCCAAAAAACGGCGATTTTTTCAGATTTCGCCCTCGATTTTAGAATTGAAAATACATATCAAAAATCCGGATCATACGATTTTGCGCATACATGTAAGCTACTACTATGCCAAGTTTCAGCTTCATTGGCTTAATGTGGTTTGTGTTAGAACTGTCTATCTAAGGGCTACTTTTACGCTTTTTTGCGTGCTTTTGCCTATGTAAATACACTGACAAAGGCACCGAACCAAAAGTGCACCTTCAAGCTTAATTGTTCTTATCTGAGGTTGGGGTACCTTGGGGGAGTAACATATGTGAAAATAAGCAAAATTGGAGAACTTTGATTTTTGACCTGGGTAGCCCCCCCGCCCCCCTTAAGCCTCGATTCATACTTACAGCTGAATATTCGGCAGCGGTTGCCAGCTGTTTTACAACACGGCTGTAGGTATGAGTCGATGGTCGAATTGTTGGCAGCCGCTTCGAAAATAACTTAGATAACCTACACTACGTCTGCTTTTAAGACATTCCTGACAACTAGATTTTTGACTTAGCTACAACGGCCGGTTAACTTGAAAAATGTGGACTAAGACTAAAGTCTGACCAATAGATACTGAACCCTGAGACAAAAAGTAACACGCTATTTCATTACGAAAAGAACAAATTGCCAGCATCAAGAGTACTCTGTACAGCAACAGTCACAAAAATCACGCCACCTGTTCTATCTCAGGGTTCAGCAATTTTCGATCAGACTTTAGGTTTGTGACTTACGGACGGTTACCTAACTTGCGAAATGGATTAAAACTAGGTTTGTGATTTACGGACGGCTAATAGAAGGGTGGGCTACCCAGATAAAAAAATCACAGTGCTGCGTTTTTTCTTTTTTTCACATAGTTCACTCTCCCAAGGCGCCTCTATCTCAGCTGAAAAAATTTAGCTAAAAGTGCACTTTTGGCTCAGTGCGTGTATTTACATATAATCGCACTTTTTAAAATCTAAAATTGGCGACAAGAGTTAAAAAGTGTGGCCGTTTTTGGGCGCACTAGATTTGAGTGACTTTACATTTGGAGACACTGTGACTGTACGTGTACACACCATGGACAAACGTTTTAAAAAATGAATCATAGAGGTTAAGATAGGATATTAGGCTATGGATTGATGCAAAAATCAGCTTCATCAGCATTAAGAAAGTTTACGGGTGAAGGGATGTTTTGCAGAGATGAAACCGGGTCAGTTCGGGTCACTATTTGGACCGGGTCACCGGGTCAGATACCTTGACCCGGTTTTATCGCAATGCAAAATTTTAGCTTCTTTTTGATCGTCTATGGAATGAAGCTGACTGAGTTAAAACCAAAATGAGCGGAAGTTTGGCGGTATAAGTCCACGCTGATATGTACCTAGGAGTTCTTTTGCTTGCCGTGTGCAGCCAAATTCGGACACCACTAGACTCCTAACTCTTGTATGCAATCGAGGTATTCCAGCTTTATGCATTACAGGAAATTTTATCTGCCCGAAATAGCGTGGAGAATTGAGAAAATTATGATTATAATACTATGGGAACCCATAAAAAGTAAAATCGGGGGCAAGCCGACAGAATTATCTTATACAATAATAGAAATATGTTAAGAACATTATTCTGTGTTAGTTAATTTTTTTTTAAAATTAACACAGAGGTTTTGTGAGTTTATATTTAGAAACGAGCAAACACTAGCTTAAGCTTCGCATTAGACCGGGTCACCGGGTCACCGGGTCAGGGGGTCTACCGGGTCACCGGGTCAGCAGAAAGTGACCCGGTTTCATCTCTGATGTTTTCTGCCCACTGCCCACAAGAAACGTTTTGGTGCGCCTCATATTTGCATGTAAAATCGAATTTATAACAGCCGGTCCGCTAGTCAAAAAATGGGGTAACGAACGCGTCTAAGCGAAATCGAATTTTTCACATAGTTCACTCCCCCAAGGCGCCTCTATCTCAGTTGAAAAAACTTAGCTAAAAGTGCACTTTTGGCTCAGTGCGTGTATTTACATAGAATCGCACTTTTTAAAAGCTAAAATCTAGGACAAGAGTAAAAAAATGGCCGTTTTTGGGCGCACTAGATTTGAGTGACTTTACATTTGGAGACACTGTACGCGTGTACATACCATGAACAAACGTTTTAAAAAATGGATCATAGAGGTTAAGATAGGATATTAGGCTATCGATTGATGCAAAAATCAGCTTCGTCAGTATTAAAATCAGAAATCGTCAGTCAGAAAATTTTCGGGTAAAGGGACATTTTGTGCCCACAAGAAACGTTTTGGTGGGCCTCAGATTTGCATGTAAAATTGAATTTATAACAGCCGCTCCGCTGGCGCTAGTCAAAAATTGGGGTAACGAACGCGTGTAAGCTAAAAGCACTTTTTGTGCTATAGCGCTTTTTCTATGCGCTGTCGTAGCGTGTGTAGCGGGGGGGTGGGGGGAGCGTTTTTGAGCAGGACACTATAATAGCGCCTAGGGGTGGGGTGGGGATAAAATCCTGTGCGCCGTGCACGCTTACACGCGACATCTACCAAAATAGGCAATTTTTACATCTGCGATGCGCCTTCACTAGGGCTACAATGTGTGCAAGTTTGAAGCAAATCGGAAAACCTTAGTTTCACTTATACACGTAGCCAGCCGCCCGCCCGCCCCTTTCCCTAACTAGACAAATGGACAAAAACTAGGTTTGTGATCAACGGCCGGTTAACTAACGAAATGGACAAAAACTAGCCACGTACGAACGATTAAGGTGGTAGATTTTGGATTACGGACGGTTAAGCTGGTAGTGTCGCCAAAGCAGTTTTGGCCGTGTAGGTGAAAAACTGAAAAGCATATATTCGACAGGAAAATAACACGCGGCATTTGTCTGCAGAAAAAGCTGTTTGTTCATTGGCATGGTTTAATAATGACATTCGGACAATCCAGGCACCAATTTCATCTCAAATCAGTTGTCGTTCAATTTGGTGTGGAGTGCTAGCTATTTAAAGTACCATTTGTAGATTTACAACTTAACGGCTGGTCCCGGTATCACGGGCAAAAGTGTCCCCACAAACATGTGTTCCCCTGGACCCGTTTGCTCAGTGAAAAGTATCTGTAACGGGTTCGAGCTCTGTGTAAGTTGCACAGAGTCGCGCATATTTCCATTGCGCCACGCGCAAGATCGCGCCAGGGCCCGCGCAGTGAAGTTTGCGCGCGTTATTAATTCGCATTGTCTAGTTCCTGATAGGCTAGCCGCTAGACATTCTGGGTTTATTTACATATTTACTCTGATTTGTTTACATCGGGATTTGATTAGTTTTATACGTACCTTATCTTCAGAACATAGGTAGGGTAAACTCGTACATTGTTGACACTCGGGTATAGCTGCCACTGCTAAGCTTTTGGATGCATAACTTGAGACAGCAAAAGTTTTCAGTGATAATTTTAGTATCACGTGAAAGTTCATGATCTTGGCTATCAAACGGTATACAACTTATGGATATAACTTGTAAGCAAAATTATGAACTTGACGCTTTACTATTGTCACTCGAGCGCACCCAGAAAAAACTAAGCAAATTCACAAAAAACTAAGACGTTTAGATGCAGGTTGTGAGCTAAATTTTGCCGCTTATGGCATAATGTATATATCAATGGATAGCTCTGTCATTCTAGATGACGATTTTGTCAGTAGTTATTTATTTCCTGTCAACTTCTCACTTACTTTTTACAATTTTGTAAAATTAGCTCGAGTTTTAGTTTACTCGGCCATAGTGGACACTTCACTCGGCCTCTGTTGACACTTGAAACACATCAAGAGCATGTGCCCCCGTAATGCTCCTGCTGGGTAATGCTCTCATGATGATTTGTGATGCTAATAATAAGTTTCCGAGCATAAATTTGTTTTAAATACGTTCAAATTCATAAATATACTCCAAATAGTGGTGTCACAGGAAAATTTTTCCCCCGTGAAATTTTTCCCCCCGGAAAAATATTTCCCCTTCCCTAGGGTTTTCCCTCATTATGGGTTCCTGAGAAAGTTTGCGGTTTTAAATTGCTGTGGTGCAAGTAAACATTCATTTTTCCCCCGAAATTTCCCTAGGGATTTTTCCCCCATAAGGGGGGATTTCCCTGCTTTTTCTGTTTAACAATTGCTTGGTCGCCAAGTAAACATTCAATTTTATTATATATTATTGTAAGTATAACATACCCATTCACGTACTTTTAAGATACCATAGATTTAAGGTAACATAATAGATGCTTTAATTACTGAAACTACATACTAATAGCTAGTGTTGAAACTATTGCTAAAGCTATTTATTTAACTTTCGTAAAACTGAAACGCGTGGCGATTTTTTAGCTTTTAAGCCTTCAAGGGTCAAAAAGTTTGACTCTTGAACCATAACCATGACCATTACCTTTCACCATGACTCCGCGCTTACGGGCGGGCGGGGTCTTGATTACCTCACGGGCTGGTAACCCACGCTTTCAAAACCCAATTTTTGATCGAATTCTGGCAATTATAATCTTTTGTCCGTAACTGAAAAATAGTGGGCAAGTGACTTTTCCATTGACATGGACAATTGTAGAACTCTTAATTACATATTTGAGATCAAAACTGGCTTTCAAAACCCAATTTTTGATCGAATTCTGTCAATTATAATCTTTTGTCCGTAACTGAAAAAATAGTGGGCAAGTGACTTTTCCATTGACATTGACAATTGTAGAACTCTTAATTACATATTTGGAGACGTACTGAACAAAAGCTCGGAAAAAGATTTAGAATAAAATAAATTTCCGATTTAGACCCATATTGCCGCCTACATGATGGAGTAAAAACTAATATGGAGTGAACTATTGTGTGGAGTCACAGTTATATGGCTAATGTAAACTTATTTCATGTTTTAGAAAGAATCCCCACGCCAGCCCTTCCAGAGCCACCTCACCCTATTATTATAATTATCACAAAAAATAGGATAGTTTTAAAACATAGCAATAAAACATAGTAGGTAATTAAAACATAGTAAATACTTGTTACTATTGACTCATTACTTATTACTGAAATACCCCATGAAGCATACTGAAAGTCTCACAGGCCTCTCACACAGGCCACCCGCGAATACCTATATACAATGTTATGTGAAAAAGTGAGTTTCTTCAATATTGAGGGTAATTAGCTAAGGATTTTTTCCCCTATATGGCAGGTACACTTTGACTTGGTCGTTCATGTAGCCACATACAAGTACAGTCAGTGTCGTAGTAACATTGAAACATGTATAGTAGCAAAAAACGGAAAAAACTTATTTGAATACTTAAATTACTAAAATTTCGGATACTTAAACTTAAACTTAAACTAAAATGAAGGCTGCAACTTAAACTTAAACTTAATTGTTTTTCAAAATGAGAACTTAAACTTAAACCTAAACTTAATTAAAATCGAGGGACGAACTTAAACTTAAATGAATGAGGGCATACTTTTAAAGCCTAGTAAAAAGGTCCTAAAAAACAACCCAGCTTAAAAAATCCCGAGGAAATTTTTAGAAGTTTAAATAAACGTTTTTATAAAATTTCGGCTGCAGGACTGATTTGTAATTTCTGTAATTTTAGGTTGAAATTTTCTGGGACATACCGTATTACCGCGAATAAAGCCCCAAGGGCATCACCGCGAATAAAGCCCCAAAGGCATCATTGTTTTGTGAACGCCCCCCCCCCCTCGCCTGGCGCTTTATTTGAGGCTGGGGCCTGCATAGACAGACTACTTTTAATCAGTAAATGGGCAGTCATAATGTTACCTACAAATGTTACACCTGAAGCTCTGGGGTTTTATTCAAGGCTGTGGGTTTATATTTCGTAATCCTCTTCCCTGGTGCTTTATTCCAGGTAGTGTCTTTATTCCTGGTGACACAGCAGTTTCAAACTTCGACTGGCTCGTACTAGGATCTCTTTCAAGTACATAAGTAATAGCTGTGTCAGTTTAGCAGGGTGGTGGGTGCTCACTTACGGCAGTTGCCGCCCCCGTTCTGCCGGACTTTGCGCCTGTTGCCTCCGGCTGTCAAGGACATCAAATCGCGCCATACTGTTTCCGTCATCACCTAAACATCAGCTTGCATTTTACTGTAGTGTCCTCAAATCAAATTTATTGTTGTACAAGTTGTAGTAATAAAGCTGTAGTACCAACTACCAAGACTACATAAACCTGAAGCTGAAGTGACAGAACACAGAAAACTTTTTTAGTACCAAACTTACATTAAACCAGGGCCTTTAGTACCAAAATGTAAATTAAACCTGGGTTCGTACTTTCATAGTACCAAACTACCAAGAGTATTACCAAGAGTACATAATAGGGAAGAGTATGACACTCTTCCCTATCCTAGCTAATCGGCCCGGACGATGCTCCGGCCGAAATAGCGCTTTTACGCCTTGATTTCAGCCCCTCGAATCATGACATGTCTTGATTTCAGGGGGGGGACCCCCCCCTCAAAACCGGGAAGTGTCTTGATTTCAGGGGGGGGGTACCCCCCCCTCGTTTCAGCAGACTGCCAGCTCGAAATCGGTGGTGTCTTGATTTCAGGGGGGGATACCCCCCCCTCGTTTCAGCACGTTACCAGCTCACCATAGATTTCATGCTGGCAGTGTGCTGAAACGAGGGGGGGGTACCCCCCCCCTGAAATCAAGACACCACCGAATTTGCGCTGGCAGTGTGCTGAAACGAGGGGGGGGGGTACCCCCCCCTGAAATCAAGGCGTAAAAGCGCTATTTCGGCCGGAGCATCGTCCGGGCCGATTAGCTAGGATAGGGAAGAGTGTCATACTCTTCCCTATTATGTACTCTTGGTAGGTACCCTATTACATAATGGTGCTTCAGTCTTGTTAGAAGAACTCTGCTCCTTTGTAACCCAGAAGAGTTGAGAAATGCGCAGGTGCAAACTGCTCAAGTATTTCCCCAATGGAAAGCGAGTTGAGCAGTTCAATAAATCCCAGTTCATACTTGTCCTTAAGGACGTAAGGACAAGGCGAGGACAAATGTCGGTCAGTTGCAGTGAAGAATTTTGACTTGATTTGATTTATCGATTCACCGGTACAAAATAAATGCTAGAGTTAACAAATACAGAGGCTAGTACAAAAACATCAGGCAGGTCCGGGCCGAG
The DNA here is from genome assembly GCA_030248245.1 of Trissonchulus sp. WLG1_4. Lineage (NCBI taxonomy): Eukaryota > Metazoa > Nematoda > Enoplea > Enoplida > Ironidae > Trissonchulus > Trissonchulus sp. WLG1_4. The sequence continues at coordinate 2,660 of JASANF010002664.1, read as the reverse complement.
CTGAGGAGTCAACTACTACGCCCGGCCAAGCAAAAACTTCGTTAGATCGATTTTTTCTAAACGTGTTTTGAAAACTGAAAAAGTTGGAGCGGACACCACAACTGAATGGGTGGAATGCATAAAGGCAGTCTTACGTTAAAACCAGTCTAAGCCGTTCTATTTCAGCAATTTAGAACATCGTAACGATAAATTCTACACGTATTACATAGGTTAGAACGTTGCCCTTAGACTGCGTTTAGCAAGACTGAGCTAAGACTGCCTTTATGCAATCCACCGAATCAGGCAGTTTGTTCCATATAGGTACTACACTTATTGTACGGTACACTTTGCAAAAGCTTTTGAGCTGATTCTTTGCTTATGTACTATTGTAGATGTGACCCAGACTTATTTTCCGCAAAACATCAAAGAGATATGCAGTTTAGTTTGCTTGGAATCGCTAAGGAACAAAACGATGGGGACAAGGACAAGGACAAGTATGAACAGGGCTGACGCAAAATGCCGTACAATTACTTACATTGGGTCTATTCCTTTACCGGATTAAACGGACCGGACTTATTTTAGTCCGATGTTTTAGAACGACAAATCGGACTAAACGGACTAAACGGGTAAAATAAGTCTGCGGCTTAATTTTAGTCCGAACCCATTCCTAAACTACCACCGTATTAAACATTTTAGTCGGATCCCATTCCTAAACTACCACTAACTCTTTAATCCGGTAAAGGAATAGGCCCATTGTCTCTTGACTCCTAAGTTCACAGATTCCTTTTGGCTATATCTGTGTATCATATCCTTACCCTAAACTCGGACATATCTGAGTCTAGTTCAGCCCAGGCGTCGTTTATTTCATAATAGATCATTGGCACAACACAGATGACGCCAAAAATGGTCACAAGCGAACAAGCAGTCGCGAAACTCGCCGATAAATACATGACTGCAGCCAAGGGACCCCACACAGAAGGAGAATGCAAAATGTGAATAGAATCAGTAAGCGTGTAGGCAGGCGGAAAAATTACCAACTTGACTTGTGCCTAAATCTAGTTCCTTTTTATAGTCGTTTTATGGATTTTCGCGGAAAAAAGTTTGTATCTAATTTGTACATCGGTCAAATTCTGTTTGGTTTACAGCAAAAAATGACTGTAAAATTTTGTAATTTTCTGACACTCATGACCTACAATTAAACGCTTTACATGTGCTAATTTTCTTCTTAGGGGGTTAGTGTAATACCTATTTATTTTACATTGACAAGTCGTTGATTTTACTTCACCACAATAACTTTGCATATAGTATCTTTGTTGGTGATAAAAGTTTACAACTCGGTGTCAAAAAGTTATCTATGTAAATTTTAAATCTTACATTATTTCCAGATTACAATCCAATTTTATGGCTTTGACCCTAAAACTTTACACTTCATCGGAAATGAAAATATGAATGAAGTTTGGCATGACTTTAAAGTTTTACATGAAATGTGTAACTTTTTGCAGCAAGGTGTGACAGTTTGTAAACTATAACACAAGTTTCCTGTAATTACGTCCAATCGAGCTCTGATCAAAACTGTGTCGGTTTATGGGTGTTCTGTTTTACAGTTATCAAGATTTGCTGTAAAGTTAGTCCTAACTTTTCCCAGTCAAGAACCTGACTAACTGAAGCCCATTGGCTAAGACCCAAGCCTCACGAAAGCTATTATGTAGTAAATCTATCTACTAACAGCCATAAATGGGCATGAAGCGGAGTGTTCTGCCTACCAGAATTCGCTGCCTCCTTAGAACGGTCCGGTGTCATGGGGTAAATCTTCCCCCCGAGTGAATCTTCCCCCCGGAAGAAACACCCGGTAAAGTCTTCCCCCCGGAAGAAACACCCGGGGTAAAGTCCCCCCCGGAAGATTTACCCCGAAGAGAAATTCAGCCCAATTTAACGCACATTGTCCCTCTAATTATGACGCAAATATTCGAACTATGAAAGATGAGTCCGCTTTATACGGTCTTTATACTTATTACTTTGAACTTTTTCGGTATGTTGCCTTTTTCACTCCATCTTGTAATCAAGTAGGCACCTAAAAGCGATATAATGACGTGAATTTAATTTCTGCACAGTAAATAATCACTTGCTTAGCAGTTAGCACATGTTGAAACTGTAAATCTTTAGTCAATAACTTACTTACCTGGCCAAAGTTGTGTTACTGTTTGATGTTAAGCCAAAGTTGACTATGTTTGATGACCAAAGTTTGTAATATTAATTTTACTGTTGCCTGTGTTTAGTCAATTCTAACATATAGTAGAAAAGCTAAAGGTGAAACAGCCCAAATATGCACCATTAGCGTGTTCACATGCATGTAACTCTCACTGCGATGCAAGTCTCGTCTAAACAAGCACGTCCTGCGAATAAAGTTTAACCAATTTTCGATAAAGTTTAACCAATGTTCGATAGAGTTCGTTACGTATGTTACGTTACGACATGCTTTGGTAAAATGCGAGGATATTCATCGAATATAAAACGCGGCCCAAAAGTTTTTACGCCAACACACTTAACATGTTAAGTTGCATCTTGCTTTCAGAATCTGACAATAATTTACGATGAAAATCAAGTTAAAAACCTTTTCATAAACAAACCGCTCAGCATGAGCAATTTCAATACAGCCGAGTCAGAAACACCCAAGTTGAAAC
>JASANF010002663.1:0-32297 GCA_030248245.1 Trissonchulus sp. WLG1_4 | reverse complement strand
AATGGCTTTGATTTATGCATGGTTTTTGATTATGTATATTACATTTATTAAGTGAAAATCACCGAAAACCAGTTATATATCACAAAAACCGAGCCTACTATATATATAATATGTACAACTTGAAGCTAAACCTAAAATTGGTGCAACCCGGTTCAAAGCGAGTTCCGCCTTAGGGTTAGTGAGTTGAGTCCGATCTCAGTTGCTAATCAGGGCTAACTGCAGGTGCAAATAATTCTTATGGAATACTAAATTAGCTGTTTGAATAAGCTTTAGTTATTAAGCTCGGCTAGATCGGAGGTATTGTTTCCTTGCTTGCACAGCTTGATGGGTGACATGGGCTGCCGGGAAAGAAATCTACGTAATTGGCTATATACGCATCTTTAATATACATATACACACGTATATAAAAATCTGCAAGCTTAATAATCGCAGTGTAAACGTGCTTCGAAAACAATGTCGTTAGTGTTACTAATGCCTGGACTCAGGATTTATATATATATATATATATATATATATAATATAATACTTTATTTCATTCGAAAAGAACGTCTTAGACCAAGCCTGTGGCATTCAGCCCTAAAATGACCACTGGCTATTTGTGGCGGACAATTAAGCAAGAAAAGACCATCGGTCACTCAACAAGCCTAGTTTGGCCAATCAATCAAAATTAACTCCGCCAAAGGCAGCAGAATGGTCAAGTATGCCCGCTAACCACTTGCAAAACTAAATTTCCTCAATTTCAAAACATTAGCTGGCCAATTTAACTGCTTAGTAGACAAAATTAGCCAACTAGAGAAAAGCAAGAAAAGCTAGCATCATATATATTATGTTATGCAGATGAAAAACGTTACATTCAGTTCTATTTCACAAAAAAATTGCATTTTTATAATGTTTCCGGCACTTCACAAATGTTTGTTATATACTTTATATACAGACGTTTCAAAATTGGAATACATGACAAAATTTCAAACCCCCCCCCCCCAGCAGATTATGTGATACCCATTATATATATATTGGAAAAGTACATATATAAACGTGTTGGTGATATCTAAGCCGAGGAGAGATTTTTAGCACAACTAATTTAAGTTGTCATACAGGTTCTAGTAAGATAATAATTTTCCTTAAAATTCCCAAAAGCAATTTAGCTAACAATAAATAATTCATTAGAACGTTGAGCTTGTGCTTATTTTACCTCCGTATATATACACGCAGTCATGCTTATATATATATATATATATATATATATATATATATATATAAATATATATATATATACAGATGATATATATATATATACAGATGATGATATATATATATATATATATATATATATATATATATATATATATATATATGATACAAAAATGATGTATATAAGAATGATGTATATACATATGTATATATATATATATATATATATATATACATATGTATTTATATAAACATGTATGTATATAATATATATATATATATATATATATATAAGGACATCTGCAACAAGGGAAAACTTCAAAGACCTGTTGAGGACTATAGTTTGTCGGAACTCAAAGATTCCACGGCAGATGATTGAATTTACAGATTGTATATACAACATCAGGTAAGACCTAAGATCACATGCTGTGCTGATTTCCACACAGCTTAAAATTTATCACATGAATAACGGGGCCTATATACCCCTTAAGGGGCGCCTCTGTCGAAGCTTTGGGGTAACCCCCCTCCCTGAGCAGTTAAAAGTTCAACCTACAAGGTTAGACAGGCAATATTGAGAGCAATTTTGGTTTGTGAAAGAGCTTCAGGTGAAAAGCACAATCTGTGATTTATAAAAAAGTTGTTAATTTTCTGTAGTTGCCCTTGAATTTTATATACGGTTAAGGAACAGGAAAAAAATTAACGTTTTTTGCAAAAAATTTAGTATCATTAAAAAGAGGGTAAAATATGCAGACAAACGACCGCTATAAAATAAAATTAAAAACCTTGAAAAAACCGTAAAGCCTTAATATATAGGAGTGAAATAAGCTATGTATTTTTCAAGACAAATAAATTAAGCAGTTAAAAAAATAAAAAACATACTTGAAACGTCAAAAAGCTATCTTCAGACTTCATAAAATATTCCAAATATCTGCGATCTCTTCATCAATCAAAATTGGCCATCAATAATTAATGATTAAATTTCAGACAGATGTCACCGTAAAAAACAGGTCCGTCCAAATTAAATTAGGAAATGCCGTAAAACCTGTCAAATTACGCGGCAGAAATTAGAAGATATAATATATAATGGACGCTGCAGTCTGAAAAAAATAAAAAAAGACAATAAAACGCAAAAAACAAATAACAAATGCATTCTTTGGCACACAAAGTTTGCACGAGAAAGTTGCAGAAACTGCCATTAACTTTTATATACACTTTGGTTACGGTAAACGTTAACTATATATTATAACACGATTGACAGACATCATTAGGAAATAAATAAAACACACGTAACCTATCAGACTAACTGCATTCATAGAAAAGGAAATTTGATAAAAAAACGTTGCACAAAAAACAACTTAATGGCCGTAAAAATACGAAATTGCTCAGTAAATTGAGATAGAAAAGAATATAAGACGGGCAAGCTAAGAAAGGCAAAGCGAATGTATATACAATATTTACACATGTTTTTTATCACAAAGTCTGAATTAGCGTAAGTGACGTACGCACCTGTGGCAGATTTAGCAGGGTGACGGCGGTGCTGCTAAGAAAATTTTAGTGGAAATCGCCCCCCACATATTTCATCCTGGATCTGTCCCCGAAATTTCATTCTGCGTTCGCCGCCGATGTGCGTCTATATATATGTACTTATTGTGAATATTATATATATACACATTTTAAGTTTTATCACATGTTTTTTAGTATAAAAATTTAGGCACGTCGCAGAAATTTGTATATACAATGTTATATAGCATAAATGTATCAACATAGTTTAATATACGGTCAGGCTGAAGTTACTCAAGTCAGCTTACACACACAGGCCCCCATGACAAAAGACCAACCAGCACTTAATAACAAATGGTCGTAGAAATGTGGGTAAAAAATGGAAAATTGGAAGGAGTATTGCAAAGAAAAAGAATGTTATGCTAAAATACACAAATCAAGCCAGATGTCACAAAAAGGACAATTGACATTGGAAAATGCATCAAAAAAGACATAATATACGTATATAAACGTAACAAAGGGCTGTTAAGTTCTGGCTAGAATAGGTCTGTCTGAAGGATGTTCTGTGGGTAATCAAGCATGAAATGTTATAGTACATACATAATTATGCATGCGCATTGACTTTTTAGCCACGCTCGTCACTTTTCGCGAAAGATTAAGTTCAACGAATAAGAACAGTACTGCACAGTATATACTGTATAGTGGCCTATACACAAAACGCAGACAATTTAAGTATATATATAGGTTATGATGCTAAAGTGTGACCAGAAATTGCTGAATCCTGAAAAAAAATAGGTGGAGTGATTTTTGTGACTATGTACTTGCTCTACGCACTCTTGATGCGCGCAATTTGTTCTTTTCGTAATGAACTAGCGTGTTTCTGTGTCTCAGGGTCCACCTTTGTTGGTCAGACTTAACTATACACATAATATCAGACCAAAGTCAAATTATATAATTGAATCTAGATTAGATTAACCGTATATCAGCGCACATGCCACATATATTGTATATACGTACGTATACATCCGAAAACGACAGTAACATAATCCCACGTGGAGTACGTGACTTAATACGAAAATAACCTGAACTAGTGAACTTAATCCAGATAATTTAATCCAAGTAATCCGGTATAAAGCCCTTATAAAGCCCTAGCTCCGCCAAAAATTCAGCCCAAACATGCCAAACTGTTTGCGGTTATCTCAATCAGGCTGACTAAAATAACAGCACCAACTGGGCACAAATCAAGCCAGAAAAATAGCACGTGGCGGCAGGTAACGCACAGACCTTGCGTAAATCTAACGCATCGGCATCATCGCGTGAATTTACTGGAAATACAACACTAAAGTGCTGCATTTTTCTCTGAAAATTATATCACCTGCACTTTGTTGCTTGCCAAATAGCAAGAAGCAATGGCTAAAAACACATCACATGTTTTGTTGCTGAAACAGTTGAGCAAAACTCGAAAACTTTGGAAAATAATTCTCACTTCTCAGAGAAAAATGTATGGATTTTCATTTGGATAAACTCGAACTCAACACGCAACAAAATTAGAAGCAGATTTTTGCGCAAAAAAAGCCAGTGCACAGCTAAGTCTTGGACAATGTAAAACAATAAATTGACCATTCATATTCACACAATGCTATAATAACATCTCATAACTGAAGGCGACAATCTGAATGGATGAATACCTCTCTTAAACTGACAGTATTCTATTAATTCAGGCACTTAATTTGACACACAATTGCCAGCCAACTGTTTCGGATATTATTTTAGCATTTGAACAGTTAGGGGGCACGATTTTGATTATAAAAGAGGCCAGCCGACATATGGTCACCTGTCGCCCGTAATATTACTGCCGGAGACGTGCCACCTGAAAAAGATAGACATTTTATAGATATGTAACTGCAATTCAGTTTAGTCATACCATCCAGTTTTATGGTCTACAAAATTTTACTAGTGGCTATAAATTATTTTATGCAATATTTTGGGCATAAATTGTGATTGCAGACAAATTTTTGGTACCTGTTGGCTCCTAAGCTAGAAGTCATTACTCGAATGTGTATTGTTTTGATTGAAAATCAAAAAAGCACTAAAATAAGAACAGAACAAAAACTGACCAGCTATTAAAGTAAGTCAGCCAAAAAATAGGCTAGTGCTTCATTACATGAAAAAACTCTTGCTGGCTGAGTCTGAAAAAACAAAATTGGCTTATTATTGCTATGTCTATTTCTGTGTGAACTAGCATGTGTTGAAGATAGGTCAGACTTTGCGAAATGATTTTTTGTTTTGGACCTAGTTCAGGCTGAGGCTCAGGCTTAGTTTTAGGCTTAGTCTCAGCTTTGATTATTACTTGTACATAAGTGAACAGCGCCAAAAACCCACAAAGCTGACAATAGACAAGTTTTCACTAGGCAGTGAACACAGCATTAGACAATAGACGGGTTAGGCTACTGAGCAACCGGCACCGATATGAATAAATCAACAATGCGGAAAATACAAGCACGTTTTATACAAAATGTAATAAAGGCTATTCGCTTGAAGAAGCCTAAGCCAGTGGAACATGAAAAAGACCTTTTCAGCTCCAAAAAATGAGCTTTTTGCATGAGTGATACTCATTTCGAGAAGATTGTCAGTAACTGCTTATTTTTAAATTAGCATTGGAGCTATAATTCTCACGCCTGTGTGGTCTAAAATTACCTGTTTGTTTAGATAGGTATTTATGGAGCAATGAAATATTGCTCGACTTTCATAAAAGTTCACAACTGCAAAGTTGAACACGTCAAATCCATAAACTCTGTGGAAAATTATATATCAAACAAAATATATAAATTGATATGAAAGAACTACAATGCAGGCTATATACAATGGCCAATAACAATTATACCAATACAAGAAATTCACAGCATAAAAAACAAACCCAAAAATGAAAGAAAAACGAAAAAGAAATCACAACAGAAAAAATTACTAAATTAGGAAGAATTAGTAGATATCACAGGCTTAAGGAACAGCATTGAGTCTCTGTCCTAACACTGCCACCCATAAGCCCGTTTCATACTCGTTTTTCTTCTAGTACCTGAAATCCCAGTAAAAAGTTACGCAAAATATCACTTTTTTGGCACAAACACAGTTCAGATCGAGTAAAACTTCGAAGAAAGTTAGGGATTAGAATGCGTCGCTTTTTTACAGCAGCTGACTTGAACTGTTCCTTTTTTGTCCTTCTGTGCTAAAAGCCGTTACGACAAGTATGAACCGGGTTTTACGGAAAACTGTTAGAAGTATGAATTGACCCAAACACGTGTTCAGTCAAAGTTTATGAATAAAATCTATTTATGCGGCCGCAATAAACGGTCATAAAATCGACCAGAATTGAGCCATTTCTGATATTGGTGGGCGCAATTGCAAACTTCAGACTGCACGCGACGCGCGAGGCAAGTTGTAAATTTGCAATTGCAACATGTTGGACAGAACAAACTCTAGGGACCTCTGGGGCCGGTCTAATTGTCACTAATTACACCATACTATTCTAAACTTTACAAACTAGGATGCCAACTCCAATACCTGTTGCACATCTGTTCGAATGTAACCTTGTTTTATTTGTTTTAAAATGACACAATATGGCTGATAAATTGGGGGAAACAAAACATTTCCAGGGTGATTGACTCAATTTTTTATGGCCCCCAACGAGAAAGTTTTTGCAGTTTTGTCAGGCAGAAAGGATCCTAAACGGGAAGCCATAAATTGAGGATATTGCTTATCAATTAACAGATGCTAATGGCGTAATTAGGATTAATTTGTCTCGGCTAATTGGCCATGTTATCCGGTTGTGCAATATTTATGACAAATGACATTTTTTTGAGAAATAGCCTGGTCAAAAAAATGTACAGATTGGTTAGATCAGATCAAAATGGATAAACCTAACTCATCATACATACCATGATTAATTTCAGCTTAAAATTTAGCAGATTAATTTTCCAACTTGTAAAAAGGTTTTCGGAGTTAAAGCTATTATTGTTGAAGTTATTTTCAGTTTTCACAGTTAGTTTTTTCAACTTAGAGTGAATCTAAATAATTTTTTTCTGGCTACACATTTGTTTTTTGACATGAAGAAAACTGGTTATATATGTACCTGTTTACATTAAAAATTATAAAACTTGGCAACGTAAACATTTCTGTTTTTGTAAACAAGTCCTAGCATAAAATAAATAACAAATTAATTAAAATTAGTTAAATTAGCATGAAATTTAAATTAACAAACTTACAAATAAATTAATCTAAAATAATAAGAATTATATGATGTTATGTACTTTGTTCAAATTTTTAAAAAGGTTGAGTAAATAAGGGACTCCTGCCAGCAACAAGTCAAGTTAAAACTTTAACGACAAAGTAAGCAAAGTAAAGTGAAGTAAGACAATTTAATTTATCTCGTTTTAAATTCAACATGTCGCAAAGTTGCGAAAAAATTTGCGAAAAATAGGACTGTTGGTGACAAAAAAGGCGAAAAGAAAGTCCAAAAATGCCACAATAAGAACCAGAGGCGCCCACACAGCAACGAAGCTAAGTAGCTACCTTTGCCTAAACCTAAGCCTAAGCCAAAGTACACCGCACACAGAAGAAATGACTGATCTTGACTTTTAATCTCCCGTTCCCAGCAGATAACGGTTGAAGCAATTTATCAACATTGGGTTAGCCTAGCTTTAAGCGCATCAATTTTGGCCGAATGCTAGTTTCAGGGGTGTTATATGTGTCTGCTATTGGCTTCAGACAGCCTAAATTTTGTGCAGAGTTGACCTAAGGTCAATATAGCATGCATTTGGTTCAAAAAATATTTTAGGGGGTTTTTGATTTGAAATTTTGGAGCCTCTGTTTATAATTTTCTATACAATATTCTTAAAAGAGCTCACACTTGGTTTTCTGGGATATTTTTATTTGAGCACAAAACACTTTTGACCCCCCTGGTTTTCTAAGAGCCCCCCTGAAAATGAGTGTTAAATTATATTAGAGCTAAGATTAATGATATGAGATCAAACATTATAATTTCAGCTAAAAGTGAATTTACTCGCGCATTATGGCCCGAATTTAGGGATGACATAAATTCTTATGAGAAAAGATAGATACATATCACCAAACTAACTGATAGGCTTATTGCGGTGATGATAGGGCGTTTATGAGAAAGACAAATAAACAACGACAATCCAATAAAAGCTATGAGCTGTTCCAAAAACGGACCTTAGAGTCTGAATTTAGTGACCCAATAGTCTGTTATTTTAATATTTATATTAATTTTAATAGATTTTACTGAAATATTTTTATTTAATATTACTATAAATAATATTCACAATTTATTTTTAATTTAATAATAATAAATTAATATTAAAAGCAAATTATATAGCTACTTTTAATATTAATGATAATTAGTAAAATAACAGTACCAAATAGTTGTTGAAAGCATATCGGAAAATCGTTGATTGAGATCTCAAGTTGACATGTACAGGTGGTCCCTGATTATTGGTTTTTCCGGCGACAGGTGGAAACTTTCCGCAATTTCTCCATTTTTAGCTAATTTTTGGAAAACTCTTGTGACCGTTGATGAAGTTTGAGGTGGGGAGGTTCTTGCCCCCCTAGTAGAGGTGGACACCGCTCCCCTTCCCTACTCCTCCCCTGTGATTCTATTGTTACCACTAACAAATACAATTAGGTACATAATCTACAAGACAAGCAAATACCAGGTCTAATCACTCAAACGTGACCTTGACTGTTTTTAGACCGACTGTAAAAAATATAACCTGACATAAAAAATAAGCACCTGCGCGATAATTTTGCCAAAAAAGCGAAAAACTAAAAACTCTGCATAAATATGCCTCACGTGAACCATTGTGTGCAAAATAAAAGGACAAAATGGATATTTTAGCTTTTATAAAAAGCACCATAAAAAGCGTACCAACTTCAAAGTTTGCCGCTTAAAGTAAAAACTTACATTACTTGTGAACAGTTAACACTTGAACTTACACAACGTTTAGTGGAAAAGTGCAAAGGGTGGAAAATATTTGAAAAAAAAACACAAATCATAATTTGCAATGCAATAAAAAAGTCTAAAAAGGCATATATATTATGTATACAAAAAGTGTGTAACTTGGGATCGATTCATCTGAAGGTCGATTCACACTTACAGCCGTTTTCGTCTACAAAATTACAAAAAAATCACGCCATTCATAACGCTGAAAGTGTACGCTGATTGCGCAGCAGGCCGCATTCAGTTTGGTGAAATGTACCGAAGACTTTGATGTGAGAGGGTTCGATCATAATGGGCCATATTTTGCGGGCCAAAGCCATCATTTCGGCACGTGGAGGCTCGAAATGGCCCTAAAATAATGCCTCAATAAATAAAGGATCAAATAATTTCAGGGAATGGGCTTTCCGTTTAGTGGCAGGGTAGAAACAAGGGGGTACATCAAAAAATAGTTTTTACACAATTATTATTATTACAATTTACATATTTCAGTAAACCTATGAGAGTTAAAATGTTAGTATCGTAAATGTTAGTTAGTATGTTAGTATAAAAAAGTAGACATGTAGTTAAAAGCTCATTATGGTTAACCGCTTTTTAACCGTTAACCGATTTGCAAATTAACTAAAATTTTACGGCACAACATAGGATAAATAAGTTACTGAAACAAAAAGTTCAAAAAAACGCGAAATAGATTCTAACCTTAAAAGCAGTATTATTCTAGCCTAAGTAAGTACTAAGTATACAGATAATATCCCCACATTTCACAACCCAAGGTCTACTGCATATCTAACATTCTGATAAAATATGAATTTAATTTGAATAAAAGCATTATAAATACGCCTATTGAGCCTCTCGGCCACGTGCGGACCAAATGAAGGGTCATCACAATGGATAATCTGATAATGAGACGTATGGGGGAATAAAATGCAAATTAGACTGGAGTAGTGGATTGGGAAAAGTGGTGGAGATCCAGAGGCCGTGGGATCGAATCCTAGACTGTATTTTTGCTTTTTTTATTTCATGGTGCCACGGTGCCACAATATGTTGGGGCACTTTGTGGAGATCCAGAGGCCGTGGGATCGAATCCTAGACAAAATTTTTGCTTTTTTTATAAATGGTGCCACTGTGCCACAATATGTTGGGGCATTTTGTGGCATCGTGTGTCAGCCTATCAGGTGCCGCAGTGGGAATCTCACGCTTTCACCATCGTGCGAAATAAGCTAAACAGAGTGCGAGATCACTTGTGGGCTGTGGCGAGATTTCTTGTAATTCCGCCGGACGTACGGACATACTTACAGCTGTAAGTATGAATCAACCCTTAAAACGTTCAATAACATCATCGTACCAAAATAGTCTACGGATATGAAATTGACTATAGAACGACCTATTTTGCGAAAGTCTGTGCAATAAATATAACCTAATGAAATGAAATCAGAAAGAAAATGGTATAATTAAACTCTTACAGTTGGAACAATGAACCTTCTTAAATCGGTTAATTGAAGCTAAAGGTGTCTTAATTATGTAACCATTTCTGGCTTTGAAAAGGTGCAAATGAGGGTGTATAGGTAATATAATCCTCTAAAATTAAGTCTAAGTAGACTTAATTATATGGTACGGTATTTATAGAAAACTACTATTCACACCAGTGTATCATGGACTAATTAGGCGTCAAATCGGACTAAAAACATAAAGAGAAGAATGAAACCTGTTATGGTGATGTTTCGCCGATAAGAAAACCAACTTTAAGAAATGAAAGAAATAACAAACTATGCTCACGAAGCTGGGAAAGAGATTAAGCCTAGAGATCTGCGACAGAAATGAGGTATCTATAAAATCTCAAGTCTCAATCTTACAGAAGGAGAAGAGTCTCCTGTCAGTCTATGATAGGCAGATGCGCTCGTTGGAATACTTGGTCAGGCTTTCTTAAACAAGTATACGACCAATCAGAAGCGAGCCTGTGCTCCAATCAGCACTCAGACAGCAATGTTGTGTTGATTTGACAGATGACTGGCCAATCAGAAAAGCAGCTCGCTTCTGATTCGCCGTATACTTAATTAAGGAGACTAAAACAAGTAGGCCAATTTTGACAAGCGCGTTTGCCTGCGCTTAGGCAGACAGGAGAGTGTCTCACTTTTCTTCTATAACAGTGAACCACTATTATGTACTCTTGATAATACTGCAGCAGATTGTGAAACTCGGTCCAAACACGTGAGAAACGGCAAAGTTTCAGCGAGTTACTTCAACAGTTTTGGAGTCATTATTTGACCAACTTTAAATTTAATCTGCTAAATCCGACTTTAATGGAGGCCCAATGGTAAATAAGCCTGTGACCAGGAGAATAATAAAATAGCAACCGCTAGGTGCTTTCCTTAGACACTTTCTAAAAGACTTTTCAAAACCAGTCTGGCAATTTTGTTTTGAATGTAACCTAAAACCTAGCCAAGAAAATAGCCTGAAGATTTGCGATGACTTGCGCTAAAAAGAAATTGGACACTTTAAAAGCGAAACTTAGATGCAGAATAATCAGTTTGAAAATTAGCATCTGCTGGGTAGCAGCGAAGTCTCAAACTAAAACTGACCGCTCTAGTGAAAACGCTGAGTTAAATTTATTAGTTTATGAAAAACCTTGGATTGAAAAATGTGAAAAATTCTCGTTTTCTAGGACTAAAAAGTTACACCACGGCTATAAATTTTTAACTTCTAAAACAGCACCGCACAGGTAGCTTATAAATTTTGCTTTAGGGTAAAAAATTGAGCTTGAAAAACTGACGTGGAACTTTTTAAACTGGTCATAAAAAGGTTTCGGACCGGACTGCAGGTTTCGAACTAAAGATATAAACCCATAAAATATAATAGTCCAAAGTTTTGGTGCTATAAAGCTCAGTCAGAAGAAAGCTTTAAGGGTGGGCATTAAGTTTCGGCAAGAGGATAATAAAATAGGAATGTTTTTGAAACGCACCTTGCTGGGAACTTTTTTACAAAAGGGAGTGACCAATCAAAAAACAATAAAGTTGAGTTCAGTTTCTGTCATTTAGTATAGAAAAACCACCTGTTTCTTGTGAATTTGGTAGGAAAATAAACTAGGGTACTAAAACTGATTTTATGATTTGACTTAGGTTTATGCTCAGACTTAGGTTTAAACTTGATAGAGCATCAACTATCTATTTGCGTATTAGCTACTAATTACTATCAATATTTTGCGTAAAATTAGAAAACAAAAAACTGCAAAATTTGGAGCGTAAAACCGCTTACGGTCGATTTATAGTCGAAGCAGAATAAAGTTTCAAAACCAGGGTAGCTTACAATTACAATGCAAAAAAAACAAAAAAGTCTCTGTCTCACTGCGGTTGAGCCAAAATTCTGCTTACGGACAAACCGACAGCCTTACGGACAAGTATAAACCAAGCTTTACAAAGCAGTGGAAGACTGCACCTAAAAGCACAAAAGGTGTGCCGCCAACTTGACATTATGTGTGAAACTTTGCAAAACAAAACAAAGAGCAGACGCAAACTTCTTCAGATTAGAGGAGCCGCCGTATTCAAACAAGTTCCATTTTGTGTGCGCTTACAGCACATCCAAACGTAAGACTGGTGAATGAAACGGTTTAAGCTTTATACTTGTAGTTTTATGGAATAACGGAAGTTTTATCGCGGGTTTTATTTAACCAGTAAGTGAAAACGTTAGGTAAAAAATCGAAGTCATACTTTTGCTATTATTTTTTAAGTTTATACTTTGCAGCTATATATGTGTAGCTTTTTACTGTGAGACGAGCTTGATTCTTCGAAAAAAGCGACCGATATGGTCAAAGAGGGACGAAGAAAAAAAATCTAGCGAAAAAAGACATTTTAAAAGTATTCTGAGATACAAGAATTGAGTTCAGACTGCGGTACAGTGAAAGCGTAATAGTCGCTGAGAACTTATTCTATAAACTGAAAACTGCGTAAAAAAAACATTAAGTAATGGACAAATGCTTACGGACAAATAATGTTCAAGCTTAAGGTGACTAAGGGCCGAGTTTTAATAGCCGATATTGCTAATAAAAGGCAACAAATTTCGGACATTTAAGCTAATGAAATATTTATCAAAGTTTGATGGGGATAATGTTTCAAAACACAGGATGTGTGCACAGCTTACAAACACGCGCATCATTCAAATGCTAATTTTGTTTCACCGATAAGCCATTATGAGTCAAGCTCGCCAAAGTTGTGACAGCCAAAAAGTCTGTAGGCAGGAGACTATAAAAGTGTCGCATTGCTTTGCTGTGTCATTGTTGTGTAATGCGGTGTCTGGTTTCAAAGAAACGGAAATCATTTTGGTGGTTTTAACCAGTGATTTGAACAAGGTTCAGATGAATACAGTCTAAGCCCAACTGGTGATTAAATGCAAATCGCGTGTATTTAATATATGTTTAATATAAAAAAGGGACATGGATGCGTAAATACACAAGCGCTTAAGCATAAAAATTATGCATAGTATAAATGCAGCTCAAAAATGATCAAATACGAAACTTTGTAGATATTTTATAATAATAAGTTAAGTAATAAAGAATGAATTTGAACTTGAAGCTAATAGCTATGTAGATTAATCGTATGAACGAACAAGCGATTTTATTACAAAAAGAACGAATGGCAAGCATCAAGAGTGCAGCGAGTTGTTAGAAAATTCACGCCATCTGTTTTGTCTCAGGGTTCAACAACTTTTGGGTCAGATTCTAGTGGAGACTGCTGACTTTTCGGCTGAACTGAGCTACAGTGTCCGGAACTATCCGGACAGTGTCATACTCTTCCTATTATGTACTCTTGCCACAACTAAACAGTTTCTTGATAGCTTGGTTGGTCCGTCAACAAAACAAGGCTTTTTGGCCGTCTCTGATTATCGAAGCGAAACGAAAAAGTTTAGAAATACTAGCAACTCCACAATTAAAGCGAGAAATTAACAAAAGAAACTTGTCTGGTACCAGCTATTGAGTTGAACTGCTGTTTACCGAAAGCAAACTTTTGGTGACCGGTTAAAATAGACCACAAATAAAACTTTGCACTCTGAAAAGTGTGAGAAATTGAGGTTTTCTTTTAGCTTGGTTTTTCAGCTGCTTATGGGAACTTACAAATATAACATTTACCTTTTTTATATAACACACACACACACACATATATATATATATATATATATATATATATATATATATATATATATATATATATATATATATATATATATATATATATATATATATATATATATATATATATATATATATATATATATATATATATATATATATATAACATATTTAATATAACATTTTTTAAAACCGTCCTTGAAATATAGTTTTATATATGCTTTTATTAGCATACAAATTGATAAACATAATATAAGTAAACAGGTAATTTAAATAAGCAACAATTTAAGCTAACTAGACACTTGCTGCTTAGTATTAGAATGACAAAATAAATACTGAAAAAATAAAAAGTCCTATCGTTGTAAGTTTTTTCTCAAAGTGGAAGTTTGAACACAGTTTTTTCATGAGATTACAAGCGGACAAGCTTAATGTAAATTCAACCCACTTTTGAGTTCTAAATCCATGACGGTTGTAGCGTACTGTATTACAACGGTCTACAGTAAACCGCGCATGGAGGGGTATTTAACCCCCCGCCCAAAAAGGGGGAATTCTCCCTCCGAAACCAAAACGGTAGAAATCTCTGGGGGGTGTAAACCTATAAATTTAAAAACGGGGACTTCAAAACATGAGAGTTAGAGGTCCCCTCCCCCGTCAAAAAATATACTGTAGTAGTCTGTAGTAAACCTGTGCAAATTCTAGTAAGTACACTCCAGAAATTTGAGTTCAAGTTTGCACAGCGTACGCTTGGAGTAGATCTTGTAAAAGGACACACAAATAGAGATGCAGGCCTTTTCACACCACCTTTACAATTTACAATAAAACATAAGTGGAACAGGTTTCGTTACGTACGTTATGATTGGTTTACAATAGACCAAGGGTGGTCCCAAATATGCACAACACTGTAGGTGCCAATAATGCAAATACAAATAATTGCTAATAAAATAAAGGTAATCAAATATTAATTGTCCGGCAATTCAAGACATGAAATTTGAATGAATAAAGCTCAATAAAAATAATAGCAAATTTACATTTACCTACCACGTTGAAAAATGATAATAAATGGGGTTTCAACATACGAGTAGTTAATGCTTGTCCGAAATGGTGTCCGTTTGGAAGTAAGCAGAAACTTTCATGTCTATTATAGTGTAGGAAAATAAATATTTTGTCCTTATTAAGGAGTTAGTTGCCTTTTTTGTAGTTTTGCTGTCTCGAAGTCATTTTCAAGTCACAGGCTAATACTAATAAAAAATACAAATAAACACAAAACAAAAAATATTAATTTCCGTAAAGCAGCACCTAAAAAGTTCAGATCCTAAGGATGGTCATTTTTCGAGAAATCTACATTTATATTTTTTATTTTTTTAAAGGTCTTTAACCAAGAAATCATTTCAGTTTTACTGAAGAAATTATTCCATATGAAAATTAGACAATAGGGAAACTACATGCAACCATTTCATACGAAACAAGTAGGCCCCAAAAGGGGCAATGTTCCTTCCCCGGTGTCTACCTTTCAAGTTTAATTGAATTGTATCTATTCCCCTGCTGTACACTACATTGCGTAACTTAGGTACTTACCCTACTACCTACGTATGTACGTACATTTACAAAAAAGTGCTGCAGGATGTTAAGCATCCCGCTGCAGCGAGCCATTCAGCCCAAATTACGCTTTGATCTGAGCTGAGCACATCAGCTCTAAGAAGCGATAAACAGTGTTAACCAGGGGCTCTTATATACTGCTGGTGAAACATTACGGTGCCGAGGCTGAAAAAGCACACTACAACACTCTACATCGATTATTGATTTTTATTGATTTTTATTATGCATATACGCAGACAAAAATCAGCAGCCAACTCCCAGGCTGAAAACACACAAAACATATAGGCTATGCAGCCTGCTCAGCAGCGTTTAGCGCTGCGAACAGTTAGTTTCAAAACAATAGTTCCTTCTCTAGAAGGAACAAAAATCAAGCTATATGAGTTAAAACAACGAAATCAGAGAACCATTATCACATTCATCTGAAACATTACCGCAACAGGATTTGTCTGTCAGCACAGACAGTACATATATCACTGAATTTCCATACAAATTAACATCAGTCTAAGTCATAATAGTGACCATAGAATGTGTCCAAAATCAACAACATTGAAAGTTAACATGAGTTTTGAGAAAATGCACTTCACTGGGATGTCAGTTCGCATAATGGCCAAAGGACTAATAAAGAGACCAGACAACTTCATAATTGGCCTGACCACTCACTGACCATTCGCTATGCCGAAAGGGGGACTGGGGTTTTGATGGCAGCAAAAATATACGGTTGCCATGGTTACTGGTTTTGATGTCGAAATTTTTTTAGAGTACGATAGTATGGTTTTTATTATTTTTAAAATAACTTGAATAATATTAGTAATGTTATTTTTATAGTGATATAATCTTGACTTTATATGATATCGCACTGACCATGATTTATATGTCCATGTATGTACAACTATGGAGGTACGATAGTAACGTAAATGGTAGAGTTAATTTGTATACCATAATGGTCCTTTTGGATATGCATAGGCAACACTAAAAAAATTTCATAATCCGTATTACTTAAGAAATTTTATTGGTGATGTAATTAATTAATTCTTAACTTAATTTACTTGTCTTAAAAGTTGCATAACCTTCTAAAAGACTGTACTTGCCAATAAAATACCGATTTTAGCCCGATACCCCTTCAAATCGCACAATTAACATTTCATTTTGGCTAATTGATATCAAAGTTGGACTTCCCAAAGTCAGTCAGAATCAATAATGAAGTACGTAGTGTTGCAGAATTAAATTCAAATTAAATGATAATAAGACCTTATTTGCTAAGTGGTATGCGCGGACCCTTAAAGTAAATATTAGTACAACTATGTTAAATAAATATCAATTTATAACCACAACCACATTTTGGGGAAAGTCAGAATAGAATTTAAACACATTAATGTTCGAAACATCGACGACTATAACTGGTCTCATTTTAAAGCTTGCGTTTTAGACTTACGGACGGTTACTGAAACAGTGAGTACAAAATAAGTTTTACTGTCTCAACTTTTTTTATAAATATGAGTTGTAAAATGTAAAAAATGTGTGAAAATATGTAAAAATGATAGTACATTTACATTGTCTGTAATTTTTTATACATTATATTAATTTTCCATGCAAAAATTCTTCAAAAAAAGCCAAAAAATGGAAAACCACAGTAATTAATTGTCAAAGATTATATAATCAATTTGTAATATTTCTGTTACTAACTCTAATGTGTTCGTTTGACTCTTTATATTACACACATATTACGCATAATTCTCGCTAATTCTAACTTCAAACTTTCAATTCTTAAATCGAGACTCTCAATCAAAATTACAGCAACAATTGACATTTCCCGGTCCATATATATAAATTAAATTCACGATGTCTTCCAACCACAATTAATTTCACACTTGACATCTAAAAGACTACCTGTTTATTTTGGTTACACCAATAACCTTGAGTTTGAACATTGGCGTGAAAGTAGGGCTTCCCAAAAAGTCTGACTGACATATCCGAATGTGTAATTTAAAGAGTCAAGAAAGAGTAAGGATAAACAACACTAAGCGTCTATTCCTTTACCGGATTAAACGGACTGGACGTATTTTAGTCCGAGATTTAGGAATGGTAAATACGGTTAAAAGGACTAAACCAGTAAGCGGCGGCAACGGCGTATAAGTCAGCGGCTTAATTGTAGTCAGACCCTATTCCAAAACTATCACTGGACTAAACGGATTTAACATGCACGCTTAACATTAGCGTACATGGTTAAGTCCGTTTAGTGCGATTAAAAAGCAGCGCGCTAAAAGTTAAGTCCGTTTAATCCGGAAGTTTAGGAATGGCATTTTCACCATATTTTTTTAAACCGTTTAGTCAGATTATAATTAACCCTTTAATCCGGTAAAGGAATAGGCCCCAAAAGTATAGAATAGGATTATTATGTACTCTTCGTAACACAAAACTTAGGTGGGGATAAAACGTCGGGTCTTCGATTTGAAAGTTACAAACTCACTCGCGAGGCTTACAGGTGCAATTTTTTGTGTGTTAGTAAAGCTGCCCTTTTATCCAGAATAGGTTCTAGAATCGATTATTTAGATTAGATTAAAATTCAGCAGCTAAGGACATACATAACATTGATAGTTGCGGTACATAGCTTTACAAACTTTTCGCACAGTAATGGGGGTATTACAAAGACTTGGTTATTATAGCGAACCAGGTCATTTTCAATGACTACATTATCAGTTATGTATTGGCATAGGCAAATATGTTCCCTTTATTTAATATCTTTACTAACGTCTAGAAATTGGCCCTAAGACTAAGGTTGGCCAGTAATTTTTCCGTATTTTTTCAGCTATTTTTCCCGTAGGGATCTACAAAATTTCGTCGGCAGAAACTAACAAAACACAAAAATAAAGGTATGCTATTTTGATTTTTTTTCAAGCCTTCGGAGCTGGCTTATCGGCTATTCTAAACTCCGAGGGTAAATACAACTGCCATTAAAATTAATGTTTCTCAAAAAAGAATGAAATGAATTCTGATTCTAAAAATAGAAAGTTAACCAAAACCTGTTCAGCGACGTAAGGTTAATATGAAATAATGTAAACTACAAAAATTTCACGAATTTCTTAAAAATCTGAAACGCTATTTCTGGTTAGTTAAGCAAAATAACTGCTTGAAAAATATATGAGTTCATCAGCAAATTAGAGAATAGAATTGCATAATAATAAGCAAAAGCAAAGCAATTCTAAAAACTACAAAATACGAAGCCTCATGAAAAAAGTTTGGGTGCCAAGATTTATAAGATCTTAACTACTCAAGACCCAGAAAGCTGAGTATGAAAAAGAAAAACGAATAATAGGAGAAGAATTTCCCCATAATGTTCCGGTTTGGGCTGAAAAAGGGAAATTTAGAGCTTAATGGGAAAAACATTTTCTGCTTATCACTTGAAAGGATCATTTTAGAAAATTATATTTACAGAAATTTTGTGTGAAAATAGATTTGACGCCTCAATTTACCTAGTTTGCGAAACTATTACAAACTTTAGGGGGGGGTGACGTTTGTCACAAATTTGTAATCACATAGCATTATATTCACAAAAATTCGATATCAGTTGCTTAAAAAATGAATTGCTTTTTAGCAAATTTGCCCAAAACTTTGAGGATTGTCTGTAATTAAAACGACACTCCCTCCCAAAATTTTGAGCAATTATTAGTGAAGATTCAATACTGTACAGTTTAAAATCAATTTAAGATGACCTGGTCTTACGTAAAATTGTCGAAGTATGCAATAAAATTATAAAAATCATGATAAAATCTGATTTCTCAGATGATATGACATTTATTAACTTTAAAGGTGTAAAAATTGGAATGGTAGAAATAGTATTTGAAGACATTACGTAACGGTAAACAAATCGATTAATTAAATACGATTAAATTCACGTTGAATATAAAATTATAAATTGACATAAATAAGAAATAATATATCAACTATATACAGTATACAACTAGACAATTAAATCAGTTGAATAATAAATAAGAATAAAATAACAAAGTATATATAACATATACTTAGAGCCTATTCCTTTACCGGATTAAAGGGTTACTTATAATCGGACTAAACGGTTTAAAAATTATGCTAAAAATGCCATTCCAAAACGCCTGGATTAAACGGACTTAACTTTTAGTGCGCTTCATTTTAGTCGGACTAGGTAAACGGACTCAACTATGCACGCTAATGTTAAGCGTGCATGTTAAATCCGTTTAGTCCAGTGGTAGTTTTGGAATGGGGTCAGACTAAAATTAAGCTGCTGACTAATTTTAACTCTTTTAGTCCGTTTAGTCCGATTTGTCATTCCAAAGCCTCTGACTAAAATAAGTCCAGTCCATTTAATCCGGTAAAGGAATAGGCCCTTAGACTTCCTTGAACAATAAACTAATATTATAACATTCACTATTACTACTCTTGCTATTACCTTGTTACGATTAGCTCAAATTTCCTCCAGTATGCTGCTACAATTAGAGAGTTGTTACAGTATGCCCAAATCAGGCAATATAACCTTATCAAATATTTAATCACATTTTTTTTGCCCGAACCATAAGAAATTTAAGCTAAAGTTAGAGCACGTGCAGGAATAAAGGAGTCACATACAGTAAGTATATAAGTTACTTGAATAATAGTGATAAATTAATAAAATAATAATTAAGTTATGTAGCTGATTAATTGTCGTCCAAGCCAATTCTTAAACTTTTAATGGAATAAAAAGATTTGGTTTGCACCTTGGTGCGCGTAGTTACATAAATCCGTGTAGCGTATATTTAAAGCATGTATGTACATATATACACAGTACCGACCAAAATTATTTGCTACAGACTCCAGAGTCACAGAGGAGTCGGAGTCACTTGACTACGTAGTCAAAATATACAGTTGCATATACTCTGACTCCGGAGTCAAGTGACTCCAACTCCGTTTTGACTACAGAGTCAAAACAAGTAATTTTGGTCTGTACTGTACGTTGAAACGATTTACATAATAGTTTAGTGTAGTTCAGAAAGTTAGGCACATGACTTATTTTAACTCGTTCAGATATCTATTCCTATGTATAAATCTCGACTAAAATACACATTATACATATATGCACATTCTATTTCTGCAATGTGCCCTTACTAAAACAAACTAAATAAGAACTACATATACTTATCAAACTTTACTACATACTCTACGCGTAGAAAAGTACATTACTTTATGACTACAGTAAGCATGAGTGTAAGTAAGGTTACTGTAAATTTTGGAATAGAGCGCATTCTATGATTGGAGTGAAAAGAAGTTTAACAATAGAACTTTTTGCGACAAATTTAGTCAGTGAAGTTTGCTGCGCTGTTGTTTGCACAATTAATAATAACTCAAACAGCAAGTTACACAAAAGTTGTAAATAAATACTCTACTGCATAAAGACTTACATATGTGTAAATTGGCTTTTTAAAAATTGCCATTGTCCATTCAGTGGTCATATTTTAAAACCAACATTTTCTAATTTTCACAAAACTTTTCAAAGTGCTCGCATTCTGAAAAGCAGCGTGAAAATTCGTTTAAAAGCAAAATTTTCGCCCTAAAATATCTACTTTACGTAAAAATTTTATTTTCTAATGTAAACGTTTACGTCCATTCTTATGAACCTATTATAGTCCAAAAAATGTCCTTGGTTTAAACGCACGCAAATTTTCAAAATTATCTCATTTTGTAAACGGAAATTATAAAAAATTTGCTCAAAATGTAATCTACTTTTTAGGTTTTTATGAAAACAGTATGGTCTGAAAAATTACGCGCTCGTGCAAAAAAGCACACCCCGCTTGTACTTTTTTTTCATCATAGTGACAAATAGTGATTGTATTTTTTAACAAAGCAGAAAACCAGTTTTAAAGGATATTGATATCTATTTCAATACCTTATATCATTAATTATTAATAAAATATCATACTCACGTCTAGACGTACGATAAATATGTAATATTTGAACAGAAAATATACAAAACGGTACTTTTTTGTGCTGCAAATGAGTGAAAGTATACAAAAGACCAAAAAAATTACATAGCCGATCGAAAATACATTCAATTTTTTACTGTAGGTACAATAACCAAACGCAACCGATCCCACTGGTCGGTCTGATCAAACAAAAAACTGCTACAAAAACTTCCTGAACACTTTCTTGTCACTTTGAAGCTATGAAAATTCAGTTTTTGGATTTCTATTTTTAAACATTAAACATGTTTTAATAGACGTACATAGTAAATAAAATGACCAAAAAATTCTTAGAAACTTGGAAAAGTTATTTATAGCTGTATAAATCTAGGAACTTGCAAAAATATGTACATAGCCGAAAAAGCTAAATTCAGTGTCAACTGGGGTTTAGACCTTAAGGGTGGATTTCACGAAGGTGGTTTTACTAAACCATTGGTTTTACGTACGTTTTGCATGATTTACACTTAATTTCATCACGAAATATCGAATGATTCGTTACGAATTTCGTAGATTTTCTTAAACCATTGATTTAACTCAGTTGAAATTTCAGCAAAACAGAGACCTGCTGTGCTGCAAGTTTGAAATTTCAACTGAGCTAAACCAATGGTTTAAGAAAATCTACGAAATTCGTAACGAATCATTCGATATTTCGTAATGAAATTACGTGCAAATCATGCAAAACGTACGTAAAACCAATGGTTTAGTAAAACCACCTTCGTGAAATCCACCCTAAATATTTCAGCCGAGCATGCAATAAATATTTGGCCGAGCTTAAATATTTGGCCGTCCAGCCATCGGGTCAGAATATTCTTACCCGACCCGATTGCGATGCTGACTGCAGACCAAAAACAGAAGCTAATGAGCTAAAACAGAAGTATTTGCTAGCTGAAGCCAAAAGCGACACGCAGCGGCAAGAATTTAGACACCGCGAAATACAGTCGAATTAAGTGGAATGCGGAAAGTGCAAATATTGACGCTAATTATATATTGCTCTGAAGCGAATGACTTCAAAGGAACGCTTATAAAGCAAACGCAAGCATCGTGAACTGTTTTCGATGATCAAGAAAATAAATTCTACATATGTATATATTTAATAAAAACAGTTGAATTTTGTACTAAGTCTTGTAAAAATGACATGTGAGAAATTTTTAAGCTCGCTAAAATTTGACCAAAAATAGCTGGACCCTGAGACAAAACGAAATACATGATTTCATTACGAGAAGAACAAAGTTACCAAAAGTGCAATAACTTGTTTTTAAAGGTTTTAGGCGCTTTTTAAGTACAAAAAATTAAAGTAATGATCAGTAATAAAAAAGGAACGTAACATCTGTTTTGTTTTGGGATTCAGCAATTTTTGGACAGACTTTTGCAAAACACTAATTACATGTTTGAAATAAACAAATTAATTCAATAGTCATGATTAATTAATGATTCATGAATAATGTAATATTGTACAAACGATTAGATAAAGGCAATAAACTATCAACAATAAATCAAGATATTAATGATATAATAAAACAATAAAATAAGCGTAATCTTTAAATTTCGGCGCGGTATAAAGTAGAAAAAAATCGGCCAATCAAAAATCAGTCTTGGTGGCATTGGAATTATTTGATTGGCTGACTCTTCATTAATAAATTCGAGCCCAACATTGTACAATAAATAACGCTACGGTAACATAAGGCAACCGCGAAAAGTTTTTGTCAAGATTTATACATACATACATATGTATAAAGTTTGGCGGCTGATTTGAAAAAATTAATATCAGAAAGTTTACCTGACACATAAATTACAGACTAAGTTATGTATGTACCAAACAAGGTTGTCAGTTGTTATCGCTAAATAAATTCTGATGCTATGGGTGTGCAACCAATTTGTGTGCCAATGTGAGACCTCAGTTCCAGTGTGTAACCTCACAGTTTCGATGTGCAATCTCGCAGATGTCAGTTATTTGAGCCCGGTTCATGCTTGTCCTAAAGGATTCAGGGTCGCATCGCAGATACGGACAAATTTTGGCCAGCTGCTGAGAAAAATTGACAAGTGCTAATTTATTTGTATACGGTCAAGTAGCGACCTAGTGAAGTAAAAGTGGACTATCGTCAAGCAAAAAATCGGCAGAATTGGCTATTCAGGCTCTACATAGGTTGCACATCGAAACAAACGATGCTATGGATGCATAGTATCATATGAACAGTTATTATTAAATCCCAGATTTTAAATTTTAGATTTTAAATTTAAATTATTAAATCCCAGAGGTAAAAACAGATTATAAGCGTTAGTAAATTTATGCTTATATAAATTGGAATGAAATAGGCCTTACAGTCTAGACTAATTTATTACAATATCAGTCTGAAGCTAGTCAATATACCAGTCTAATTCCAGCGATTAGCTACGCCTCAATAGTAAATGCTTAAATACACACAAATAAGCCATTATTAACACCTGTTACAGCGTTAAATCTGACACGTGTGGCATCTGAGCAAGCGCACAGTGTACAGTAAGGGGTGGCGAAACCTGTTTTGTTAATGTTTCAAATACAACAGATATTTATAGTAGTTACAAACCATAGTAGGTAGCTCATATGTCACAAACATTATGAAAAACATTAAAACTGAAAGGAAATTAAAAAACTCCCCCCCCCCCCTGTAAAATCAATCCTCGAAAAATTCACGGGCGGTAGACCCTGAAATTTTCGAGGGTCATTCTAGTCAACAGATGGATGGGATATAAATCCCCCCGGTGTCTATTGGGTTCATATCCTACACAGATGTTGCGTGTAAACAGTATTGGACAATATTTAGCTGAGTGGCTGTAAAATAAACTGAAAGGTCTCTTGAACCCTTGGTCATACAAATTGACCTTTGGATGGACAAATTTTACTTGGGCGGTGCACTTTATGTAAGCTATAAAATGGGGAAAATATAATAAAAGCAAATATTTAATAGAACAATAGTGGTCATAAAATAAGCATATTAAACAAATTTGAAAGGACAGTTTCTGATATGGTAAATATGCACACATATTTCAAGAATTTGTCGATTTTATTGTTTTTTTTATTTTTATTCGAGTGAAGTGATTTAATGGAAGCTCAAAACTCGGTCGATCGAAAACGTTCTTGAAGAAGGAAATCGAGTCAGTGGTTTAAACTACAGAACTGATGTTATGCTTACAGCCGTACGGCAGTTCAGCCCACAAATCCACAAAATATGTAATCAAGTCGCAATTTGCTATCTTATAGATACTGGCGTAATTACTGGATAATTTTGCCGACTAAACGGTCATACGGCTGTTAAGCATGAATCGACTGTAACATTAAACCAGGGCCTGTAAAAGCCCTTACTTGACTTGCAATTACTCGACAAAGTAACACAATAACTGTTTCGTTTTCACTGTTTTTTTTGCTTTCGCTGCGTTACTGCATAGAAAACTATTAGGTTTAAAGAAAGTATGTTCATTTGGCTACTCTGTAATACATATATACAGATACAGTATCTATTTATCATGTATAATTTCCCATAAACTTGAGGTTCCTAACAAGACTTTCCCGTAGAAAAAACTATTATATTGAAAGAAAAGGCATTCCCGTCCTGAAAAGGCTTTCGTTAAATTCATTATTAATTTCATCTCAGCAAAACGCGCTAATGAGTCCAGCTTGGAAATGAAAAAGAGTTAAGCCAGAGTGTTTTTCGATTGTGTTTGATGAGAAAAAATAAGAAAACAGCTAAATGAGGATTCTACAGGGAAAATAGGTAACACAGCAATTAAAGCGGGATTCGAGTGTTACGCATATACAGTATATCTGAAGTCTACACTTATTGTTGAATATGTTTATCTGTATTTGTTAATTTTCACTACATAATAGTAAAAACTAAGGGCTTTATCCAAAATTGGATTTAACGGAATAGATTCAAATTAATTTTGCTACTAGTGCAGCACAAAATGAAATTAACCGGCTGAAATTTGGCCCCACATGGCTCACATACAGTACCTCGGTGTGTGCCAAGTTTCAATAAATTGCGTTCAAGTGCTGCATTAATGACAAAATAAAGTTAAATCTAATCCAATAAATCCAATTGTGGATAAGACCCCTAAGCAATAAGCAATCAAATACAGCAGACACGACATATGAGATTAAATCAATCAATAACAAAAAAACTAAATCTTGTTTCGACTTATCAATATGCTTGCACTTAATTCTCATGTACATATGTAGCTATATATTTAATATTTCTTATTTCTTTTTACATATATTTCTTTTTCGTCAAATCAGAACTCAGTTATTATAGCACTTACCAAACTAACTTAAATCGCGGATAAAAGATAATGTGTTATTTATAACCACTGCAAGCCAGCAAAATCAAGTAGAATTTTTAAATATGTAAACGCATGCCTGTATGTACAAAAAACTTACTGTCCATTGAAACGTCACCAAAACGCAAAGAGGATCAAAATAAACGTTTAAAACCTGTAGTACAAAAATAAACCTACAGTAAGCCGAGGAATTTAATTGTGACTCATTCCGCTAATAACAATAACTCGTTTTCGATTTAATCATAATCTTTAGAATACACAAGCACTGCTTTTGCCAAGTCTTTCCTAATGAACACTGAATCATTAATTTCACTGAGAAACTCTGAAATAATTTCAAAAATAATTACTCTAAACAGGTAAAAGTAGGGTGAAAAAATTTAATGACTAAGATTTTTAGCTTAGTGATGCGCTTAACAAAAAGTTTACAGAAGCTAGACTAAGCTAAACAATCAAATTATGACTTATTCAAGTTACACAATGTTTACATTTGAGTCTTACATTTTAAAAAAGACTTTTTCGAAAATTTTTAGACATAGAAAAATTTTTTTATGCAGTAAGAAACTCAAACTTTCCGGAGGTACATATGTAGCTGCTTAGAAGTAGAACGCAGCTACCCAAAATCCACAGTTGCACAATTGTTTTTAGTTTTACGGTCATTCATATATACCTATGTATTTAACAGAATTAGCTCATCCTAAGAAAGGTTATTTTTAGCCGTTTAGTCAGAGGAAAATAAAATCGGTTAGTCTGGTAAAGGGGTGGACCCTTACTCGTTATGGTCGATTCCTATGTACTAAAGGTCGATTCATTCTTATAGCCGTATGTCCGTTTAGCCGACAAAATTACAAATAACATAATACAGTAAGACCAGACTGTGGCGAAATTTTGTCGTTGGAACGGACATACAGCTGTTAGTGTGAGTAGATTCAAGGCTCGATTCATACTTACCGCCGTATGTCCGTTCAGCCTGCAGCATGTCGTTATTAGCAGCCTAGTGCAGTAGATCAGCCAGCGCATGTGACGTCATCATTTCGTCATTTTGTTGGCTGAACGGACATACGGCTGTAAGTATGAATCGACCCTTTGTCGGTTGTTTGCGCACTTCCCCTGAATCAAGGCTGTGCGCTATAAAAGTGACTGAGACGCATCTAATGATGACCAACCAGTCAGTCAATGAGAAATCCGAGTCTCAACCTGGTTATATTAGCCCAATTTAATGACCCGGGTCTATACTTTCAGAAGGCTTACGTGCTGTTCCTCTAATTAGCGACATAGAGGAGGAGTGCCGAGTGGTCAAGAA
Source organism: Trissonchulus sp. WLG1_4 (assembly GCA_030248245.1). Classification (NCBI taxonomy): domain Eukaryota; kingdom Metazoa; phylum Nematoda; class Enoplea; order Enoplida; family Ironidae; genus Trissonchulus; species Trissonchulus sp. WLG1_4. Next base: position 5,304 of record JASANF010002663.1, on the reverse strand, counting down.
AAAAATTTGAGGAGGGGGGTAATCTTGCGGCGGTTTCAATAAAGTTTTCTTAATTTGGCCTATTAATAAAAAATTTAAAAATATGTAACTTTACCATTCAGTCAACTGACAAAGGATTAAAAAACTGAAACTTTAAAAATTTAAATAAATTTAAATAAAATACACTGCAGTAAGTTTTAAAATTTAACACCTCTCTAATTTTGCGGTGCATAAGGGTCATATGGAATTTGAAGAGATTTGTGTAAATAAGAATGTACCCTGGGTGGTCATTAACGAACATGAATCTTGCTGGCCTAGGTCACCCCGCTAATGAGTGACCGACCAGTCAAACCCAGATTTATTCACAAATAGCTACAAGTTTGAGGAATATCTTAATCAGCAAGAGTACATCAAAGCGTCTCACTCTTATATGCAGAAGTGTCTCACTCTAGATATACCTTTGTGTACTCTTCTTACAAGTGATCCCAATATCATTATGGTCACAATTACGTAATGTCGATAGCAACTTTGTGAGGACAAAGTTTATAAGGGAGATTTATATATTTAGACCGAGTCCAGCTCGTGGGAAAAAATGTCTGAAGCAATTGCTTTACTCCATACAGCAGCTGACCAAAATTTGGCCTTCTTCTTGTCCCTCTGCCCTTAAGGACAAGGATTAACGAAGCTTAAGATGACAAATGTTTAGGCTTGGGCTAATCTTAAGGCTTAAGCTTAGGCTTAGGCTTGAGCTACGGATAAGGTTAAGGTTTAAGGTTTAAGATTTAAGGTTAAGGTCAAGTTAAGGGTCAATTAAAAGTTGAACCGTTGGCTCAGACTTCAAAGCGGCAAATAAAACTTGGGGTTGGTTAATTCACAAGTCTCGGCCTGAATCTAGCATATTCTCTTTTATGAATAATGAGCAAAGTTCAGGTTGTCTAAGGCGCTTCAAGTCTAGTAAATCATGGTCGGTTAAAAGCAGAATGAAATTGGAAACTTTCAGAACAGCTTAAGAAATAAATGAGAAAGCGAGAGCGGAGAGTTTCAGGAGTTTTGTGATAAGAAATACAGAATGTGAAGGGAAAAGGGAAATTTCTAATTAAAGAAATTAGAGTTATCAGTTGTCCACGAATAATACCTTTCGCTTTCGCCAGTGAGATTTTTCCCAAGAAAATTAAAAGTCCTCAGCTTGGGTTTAGGATCGGATAAACGTGCCTTAAAATGAATACTACAGAATATTTACTACAGTAAGAAACCGTAACCGAAATGTGATGAAAAACAGTGGTATGAAAATAGAGCACAGTTATTACTACAAAATTGAACATAACCTATATAATTATGCAGATCTAGAGTGGCGCGGTTACTTACTTACTTGGTTTACATAATTATAGCTACTTCTGTTCTAACTAATTTTTCGTTTTTTTTTTAAATTCCATAAACATTATGTAGACACTTGTTTAGTGAGATTCCAAAAAACCTTCCCTATTTGTAAATTAATAAAACCAAAAATTATCATTCATCACAAATACTCAAAACCAAGAAGAACCAGCTATAGTAACATTATACCAGACGAAACAAGCACATATAAGGGTACAATTTGGTACCTCCTCTCCCTAATCCTAAGCCAGAAGGAAGAGACTGTTGCTTTTAAGAGATTTAGGCCATTAGAGCTCGGGCAGTTAGGACATAAGCTCATTATCATTTGATACGGTCTGCGGGGAAGGGGTGGTCATTACGTGTCATCTAAGGCAGGGAATTCGGGGTGAAACATTGATTAAACAGGTTTTGTAAAACAACCTGTGAAACCTGTGAAACTTACAGCTACATATGTACATCTACAAACAACAGTTACACAACAAAAACAACAATGACAATAAATTTAAACTACAGCAAGAGAGAAAAACAACGTATATAAGCCATTACATAACATTAAGTCATTAATGTAGGGTACATATACATATGCAAATTAGGCATCTGAGTTTCTTATGATTTTTTCAATTTCACACAAAAACTCGTTTGTAATATACATATGTACATTTGTACCTCAGCTTGAAACTATGTATGTACATACACAGTCAGCCAAAAAGCTAGCGCAGTTTCAGACAAACTTTCTGACGTTCTTAAAGGTACATAAAAAGGTTCTTTAATTTACAATTAATGATAAAAATAGAGCCTTAGGCACAGCAAAAATTACTTTTTTCTTGTCTGGTCTGAATTATGACTATTTCATCTACAAATAATTATCAAAAGACAATTTTTCATGAAAAATAGTTCATGTTTTCAACAGGTACGGTAACTAGACAAAATAGTGTTATTTCTTAAGCTAAAAACAAAATGATAATGTCTAGGCTTGTTTTCATACTCATTATTGAGCCGAGGGAACTTATTCCTGTAGTGTAATTTAGGCCTAGGCTCAGAGTCAGAAATTGACAGGTACTATGCAGAGGCTTAGACTGCTTGTTATAACACGAGCTTCTCATAATACGCTCAGATCATTAATTCAAAACCCCCTTCTTTTGAACGATATCCAACGTGGATTTCAAGGAGATACATACATAGATAAACACAATGGGTGGAATGCATAAAGGCAGTCTTGGCTCAGTATTACCAAGAGCACATGACAAAATATGGAATATCCTTACAGTACTCTTGGTTTATGTATAAGATAAGTAAGGACGAATGTGAAAGATTTGTATGTATGTATGTACAATATCTAGAACCCGGTTCCCACTGGGCAGAAAAAAAAGCAATAAGAACAAAACAAGCAAGCATGAGCATGCATTAAAACAAGCATTGATGAGCAGAAATACTAATTAATAGTAGGAATAAGTACTAATACCTACTATTATAGTTACATAAGTAAGAAACGTACAGAGTTGTCACTTTTTAATGAAACATCTTAGCAGTACATACATAGTTATGTAATGCTGAAATACGAACTAAATTCTGGTTCTTGTTTGTTTTCATGCATTTTGCCTACTAAGGTATGTAGAACCGGGCTTGTAGAACTAAATGTATTTTATACCTACAGCTCTTTCTTCATATAATAGCGTGAATCAATATTTTAGTATTCCACGAGCTTTATCTTTTGCAAAAAATGATGCGTGATTGAAAAATAATGAAAAAAAATCGCTGCTCAATGTGAGGCTCTAAACTTGACAGAGATTTCACTTTTGTAAGACTACAAGCCATTTAAGCTAACGGCTTGTAGTCCTAGTTTAACTGATGTAAGCTTGTTCTGCAGAGTGGCTTGGTTTGGTCAGAGAGCCTGGAATTTATCATCTGAAATTGATCCTGGGAGTGGACAGTTTTTCCGTTGCTCTGCAGACTAGTGACTAAACTCTGAAAACTGTGTCAAAATTTTAAAAACTGTTTACCGCAACGGCATCAAGTTTACAGTCAGCCCTAGGCTCGGTCTCACCAGGTAGAAAAAAATAACAAACAAAAAATAATGTCATATGGCTTTAGAAAATATCAAATATGGGCTTCTTACTGACTGAATGGCTTTTTGAGCTCAAACCTTATTTCTGCCCCCAATTCTTGTTCTTTGTCCCTAATACATATTTCTTATTTCTACCTAGTGGAAGCCAGGCCTTACGGACAAATACATTAAGGTCATTCTGAACTACACAGCTAATCACAATCAGGCTTAAACTTTACTGAACTTTTAATCTGGAAACACAGCAATACAAGCCATTTAAGCTAACGGCTTGTAGTCCTAGTTTAACTGATGTAAGCTTGTTCTGCAGAGTGGCTTGGTTTGGTCAGAGAGCCTGGAATTTATCATCTGAAATTGATCCTGGGAGTGGTCAGTTTTTCCGAAAATTGGATGAGTTGGACAATTTCCTGAATGCGCGGCGGAAGGCAGCCTTATTGGGAAAGTTTGGCGAAAAATCCACCATTCAAACGGAAATTACGCAGCGCTCGCATCAATTTCGGCACTCAAAGGCTAAATTTCATCAGAAATGCTGGCCATATTGGACTAAAGTAGACTTTTGAAAACAGGCTAGCTAGCTACTCCAATTAGGTTAAGCCAACGACCATTACACAACAGAGAAGGTAAAAATAAAAGTTTTTATGGGAACTGTTTTTGAAAAACATAACGGTAGTAATCTCACATTTTTTTTAAAAAGTGACCAATTTTTCAGCAAAAATAGATACTTCCACTTTCCAGGGAAAAAAAGGATACTTAGCTCAATCTTAAATCACAAAAAATAGGCTTTCAAAACAACAAATTATTACACAACAAAAAACATCTACATAATTCAACTAGAAACCACACAGAATATTACTATTTTTTCTTCAAGAGTTAAATACAGGTAAAAAAGTATTTATCTTTACGACTGAATAAAAAGAAAACAGAAAAGTCTTTTTTATTTACGAATAATTGTTAAATTTTTATAAATATACTCCTTAAATCGAATTCGTCTTAAAAAATAGTATCCGTCCCCCTTTATTTTATTTTTTCCCTAAAAATAAAGCAACGACAATAAAGCAAGGAAGGCAGGTATTCAGCAGTTTAGGGTGGGACCTTAAGCAATTAGTGGTTAGTAACAATTGTCACGGGAAATTGACGTCTTCACCTGTTTTTTGAAATATAATCGGAACGACAGGCAAATTTTGACGGCCGCATAATTTGTCAAAATGACGGGGCGAGAATATTTTGCGCCAGCAATAATGTGGGCAAAAACCTCGGTTGGCTAAACCAGTGTCACGTTGAAAACGCTGTCTGAATGAAAAGGAATGTTAAAAAAGGGGGTACTAGATGATTAAGTGAGTCCTAAATACTCAACTTAATTAGAAATTAAACCAAGTTTATTAGATTAACCATATTATCATTAGTAACTTAAAAATGTAAAAAGTTTGCAGCGTAACTTTTCTTAAATAGATACATTTGCTTGCAAAAAATTTTTAAGGGTAGATCTTGACTTAAGTAAAATTATTAAAGCAATTAAAGTTAATCTAATACAGCAAATTTAATTTTTAAAAGGTCCTAGACATAAGGTTACAAAGTTGCTAATGTCCACCCATTTAGTACATACCTCTATTTCTGTTCAATAGCGTCGAAAAAGTTTATATTTCTGCTAAAAAAGTTTCGAAAGTACTTTACAAATATTCTACTACACACAAATTCTTACAAGAAACTTGCGGTTGAATCTCAGCAAAATTCCGCTTTAAAAACTTGCTCTTGTCTAAAATTTACCATAATTCAGTAATTTAATTTAATTTATTATAATAAAATAAAATGCTTTAATATTTTCAAACTAAATTTATATAATTTAATTTATTATGCAAATAACTTTAGGGCATATAAAGCAGTCTTATTTG
>JASANF010002662.1:0-14811 GCA_030248245.1 Trissonchulus sp. WLG1_4 | reverse complement strand
GCCAGGATTTTGAAAAGGGGGGGAGGTCGCACTTCGTCCACTTCTTTGTCTTATCTCAGCGATAGCATTTTTGAAATGAAAATGGCTCTTCTAGTGATTTTAGTACTTACACACGCATTGTAAACGCTAGATACTAAACCCCAAAGCTCGGCAAGGGTCTGAGGGCGGTAGCCCACAGAAAAAAATGGCGATTTTTCCAATTTTAGACCGAATTTGGTCAACTGGAGACGTATCAGAAAATTTTTCCGACAGAAAAATTTAAAAACAAAAAAGATGGTAACGTCACATCAGACAGTGTGTTACACAAATAACTGTAGCATAATGTACTCGTGTATACATGCATATTGCATAGGCTTTGACGAAAGATATCAACAAAGAATAGAAATCCACAGAATCGCAGGGTCAGGCGGCAGCCCCAAGAAGAAATTGGGGAACTTTTTTTGATTTTAAGGCCAAATTGGTCATGTTCAAAGACGTATCAGGAATTTTTTAGACCGGGCGATAAAAACCAAAAGGGGACCCTTGCAGGAAAATAGCATTTTTGCTCCTAGGCAGCATGTTTGCCCACCACTAGAATGACACCCCCCGAACGCCCTCGCCAGTAAATGTATAAGAAACAACGCTTTCGCATATCGAGGTACTAAGCCGATATGACAACTTCTTAGACCTCACCATTAAATATTCAAGCCTTTATTAACGAAAAATCGAAAATCTTGCTTAAGTACGTTTCATGTTTCAAGTTTCATGTTTCATGTTTCAAGCTTCATACGGCTTCAAGCTTCGTACGACGTTACCGAGGTGAGGTAAAGTCAATGACTCAGAGTTGGACACGGGGCGGGGTGCCCCGCGGGGCGGGGCGGGGCGGGGCAGAGGTCTTGCCCCGCGGGGATTTACGATTTTTTACTGTACCGACTTAATTTTTGAATATGTCGTGTTTTTGTGCTACTCAAGCAGCAAAAAATGTAAACTATATTTTGACCGTTTTTAAGGTCCTATATGTCAGTTTAGATGGCAAAATTGCGAATACGTTTATGCTTGAGCTTGACATTCGTTAATAAAGGCTTGAATATTTAATGGTGAGGTCTAAGAAGTTGTCATATAGGCTAGGTACCTCAATGCGAAAGCGTTGTTTCTTATACATTTACTGGCGAGGGCGTTAGGGGGGTGTCATTCTAGTGGTGGGCAAACATGCTGCCTAGGAGCAAAAATGCTATTTTCCTGCAAGGGTCCCCCTTTGGTTTTTATCGCCCGGTCTAAAAAATTCCTGATACGTCTCCAATTGACCAAATTTGGCCTTAAAATCAAAAAAGTCCCCCAATTTCTTCTTGGGGCTGCCGCCTAACCCTGCGATTCTGTGGATTTCTATTCTTTGTTAATATCTTTCGTCAAAGCCTATGCAATATGCATGTATACACGAGTACATTATGCTACCGTTGCTTGTGTAACACACTGTCTGATGTGACGTTACCATCTTTTGTTTTAATTTTTCTGTCGGAAAAATTTTCTGATACGTCTCCAGTTGACCAAATTCGGTCTAAAAATTGGAAAAATCGCCATTTTTTTCTGTGGGCTACCGCCCTCAGACCCTTGCAACTTTGGGGTTTAGTATCTAGCGTTTACAATGCGTGTGTAAGTACTAAAATCGCTAAAAACTTCATTCATTTCAAAAATGCTATCACTGAGTGAGCAAAAGAAGTGGACAAAGTGCGACCTCCGCCCCCCTTTTCAAAATCCAGGCTACGCCCCTGAAGTAATGCAAATGTGGAAATTGGTTCATGCAGAAATGGACACTCATACTTTTATCACTTTTTTAGATACGTCATGAAAAAACATGGGTAGAATATAAACATGGGGAAAGTTTGACTTCTGGAAGTTGCCGCTATCGAGCAACCGAACTAATGGGTTTTTGTTAGTGAATTGAACGAAATCACATTTTGCGATGTGAACCACATCTTCAAAAAGTGCAACAAATTTTTGGGGCCGCGCCCCTCGCAATACGCAAGCTGCAACATGTATACATATATGATGACTGCTGAGGAAAAAAGTTTGAGGTTCGACCCCCTTTTGAAAATTCTAGTACTACCCCAGGCTACCTAGTTTTGAGAATAATAAGCTGCACCTCTTATCATACTAGATCGATTTGAATGAGTGAAATATTGACTAAACGACTTAGCAAAAAATTTTCTGCTCAGAAACTACTATTGTCATAGTTGGCAACAAAAGTCTGCGGGGTGCCCCGCCCCGCGGGGCGGGGCGGGGCGGGGCAAGATCCTCGCGGGGCGGGGCGGGGCGGGGCAGCGAAAATCCGCCCCGCGTCCAACTCTGCAATGACTGGTCACGCTAACTATTTACCATCACTGTTTCAAGAGACACACCTTTAGCAACATTGAATTTGTTGATAAATGGTAAGCACCCACGGTGCTTAAACGTATGTATGAGATTCTCGATTTGAATTTAATTTTATTGCAAATTTTTGTTTTTTATGTTTAGACAGACAATTAGCTCCGTTTTACATTTTAGTTGAGTCCGCTTGGCATCGACTATTTGTATGTGGCCGGTTAGCTCAGTTGGTAGAGCGTCCGATCCGTAACCGGAAGGTTGGTGGTTCAAATCCACTCCGGCAGTTTCATTTTGATTACATATTTTCGACTTGATATTTTGGTCTTTTAGCAGAATACAATCGATTAACTTAAGGGAAGCTGCACAGAATTAAGCGACGAATATACTGTAAATCTTGGTGACACACGCTTATACACACACGAGCTGACGTTACACACACAGACAGACGCAATTCTTGCACAGTTTAGCGTTATAACGCTAAAATCAAAATTAAAGACCTGTTGTGCTGTGGCACAACAGGAACAAGCAAAAGTTTACTGCAAAAGTAATCCAGTGAGTGAGTAGGGTGAACGTTTGACAACATTAGGCCTGTTGCGCAGTAAAAATTAGTCGCCAACAAAAGTAACTTTTAACAATTCAAAAATGCATCATTGGAAGAATATGACAATCTACCTGAAATAGAGTTAATTGTTTTAGCTAATCTTGTGCTGTGACCAGTTTACGTCGGTAAATGTAAAAAAAGCAAGCTTCAAAAAACCAAGCCTAAAAAATTTCAAGCCACCCCAACAGACAGAGTCTTTAACTGCAGTCGGTTTTATGCTTTTTAGTTTTCTGAGCTCATATTTTTCTTTGGCGGCGGTGTAGCATTGGGCAAAATTAGCAGCATTTTCAACAGAAGGAGTCATTATGTGCTGTGTGATTTAAATGGAATTTAGTAATCATATCACACAGAACAAAAACTAAAGAAACTAAATTCAAGCATGTTTATTTTTAAAATTAAAAATAGCCGCAAAATGTGATGGTATTTGAATTCAAGGCATAGTGGCAAAATATTGTAAAAAATCACTAGTGTGTCCCGATTTTAGCTATAATGAAAACTAAAAATTTTCACCCAGCGGCATGTTTACGACCCGAAAAAATTAGGGTTACGGGACCTTCACAGGAGTAGGCCTACAGCCTCTACACGACCCGGCCCAAAAAGTTACTCGATCCATTTTTTCCAAACTTCGTGTGAAAAATGAATTTGAACAAAATTTGAAGAATCCAAAGAAGGTTTGAAATGTCCATAGACCACTGAAAGTTTCCAGACAGAAAAGATTAAGTTGAACTATTTTTCGCAAAAGTTTGTTTTAGAAAAACATAAATTTTTTTATCCACTGGGATTTGATCCGGGGACTTCTCGCATCCGAAACGAGAATCGTGCCACTAGACCACCGAGTTACATTTACGATTGTTTCTAAATAACATTAAATGCGATTAAGTGCAACACAGAATCTCAGCAAACCTTCCTTTTACTATCAGTACAGTTATGTCGTACTGTTAACATACAAATTTTCAAGATATCACTAACATCTGAAGAAGAAACTATAACTAATAAAGAGGTATGTAAATCAGAGGTATGTTTTCGGTTTTGACATCTGTATAACAAAGATCTTTGACATTCAAGACCGGTTGGCTCAGGTGGTAGTGCGTTAAGCATTTGCTGAGCATCTGATCCCAAGTCAGAAGTTTGGGGGTTCGAATCCCCACCGGTTCTCAGTTTTTACATTCTGAGTATTCTGAGAGGCATCGATTTCTAGCGTTATTTACTAACACTGGAAGGGTAGGCCTTTCAAAACACTGGAAGGGTAGGCCTTACAATGTAATATATTTAACACTGGAAAATCGACCTACCGGAAATAACAGGTAAGTCTATCTATTTGAAGATTCTGCAAATTCTATACAAACCAAGTATAAAGTACCTGTTGCGCTGTGGCGCAACAGGAAAAAAGGAGGAAAATCAAAAAAATTTAAATAGAAACTTTAAATTGAAATATTGTATTATAGCAGGAGGTTCGAAATTACAGACATTACAGGCATGAAATTTTACTTAGCTTTCACATCAAAGTTTGATAAAAACTGTCGGGGAGTAATTGTATGTGTTCATGAATTTGTTGGCGGCAGGATTAAACGTTGTAAAAGTTCGTATATGTCAAAAGCATAAATTTACTCTAAAAGTTTGCATGAAAATCCTGCTTGTTAGTGGCGTGATAATTTGTATTTTGGTCGGCTAAACAGACATATATGCGGCTGCAAGTATGAAATAAGCCTAATGCTACAATGCCACAGGTGCGTTTCCATCGATGCACTTGACACTGTTTCAGTTGTGAATGTCAAGCCATAAAGTACAATGTTACAAGAGATTAAATATTGCTCAAATATTTCACATGTAGGTACATATGTAGGTAGGATCACTTAATTTTGACATTTTGTATTGTTGCGTATATCAATCTGTACTACCATCAAATTTTCTTATGCATCATTTGAATGGAGTTTGTGACTGGAATTTGGTACAAACTAGTATCATGTCAAGTATTCACGTTCTTATATTAATAATGCGAATTTAGCTCATTTATGAGGAAGCGCCTGTGGCTCGGCTGGTAGAACATTTGCTTCAGGTGCGATATGTCGGCGGTTCAAATCCGCCCAGCCGCTGACGTTTTTATTTTTCCGCGTGAAATCGTGATCTTGAAATTGTTCAAAATTGTACCAGCTGTCTAGTAAACGGATGCATAAGCCCGTAGGTACGTATTGCAGCACCACTGCTGCATTGTAATTATGTCTAGGTACGTAATACGTATGCAACAGAAGAACGCACGATACAAACGTAAACAAGCAGAAGCTTACTGCAAAAGTAATCCAGTGAGTGAGCACTAGCAGGGTGAACGTTTGACAACATTAGACCTGTTGCGCAGTAAAATCTAACCGCAAATAAAAGTAACTTTTAATAATTCCAATAGTGCATCATTGAAAGAATATGACACTGCCTGAACTAGTCACATTGTTTTAACTAATCTTGTGCAGTGACCAGTTCACGTCGGTAATTGTAATAAACGCCAAGTTTCAGGTCATCCCCGTACACAAAGTCCCAAACTGCAGTCGATTTTCTGCTTTAGTTTAGTTTTCTGAGCTCATATTTTTGCTTTCTAGGCGGCGTAGGTTTGGGCAAAATGAGCAGTACTTTTCAACAGAAGGAGTCATTATGTGCAGTGTGTTTAATTAAAATTAAAATTTAGTGGTCACGTCACACAGAAAAAAGTAATGAAACTAACTAAATTCAAGCATGTTTATTATTAAAATTGAAAATAGCCGCAAGATTGCTTTGAATTCAAGCCATAATAATATCAAAACATTTTAGAAAAATTAATAGTAAGTGTAGCTACAACACTTTGCTACAACTAAAGCTAAACTTTTGTTTTGTTGTTTAGCGCCATGTTTCCAACTCATAAAAATTAAAGGTTACGGGTTATAGTATTACGTGAACTTCAACGACCCGACAACGTAATTCGGTTTGTTTTCATCAAAAACTCATTTGAAATATAAATTTGAAAAAACTGAAAAATAATAAAGAAGGTATGAATGTCTAAAAGTAGATTGTTGAAAGTTTCAAGATAGGAAAGATCAAGTTAAACTATTTTTCGCAAAAGTTTGATTTAGAAACACATAAAAATCAAAGATGATCGGGGAGTCGAACCAGAGACCTCTCGCACCCAAAGCGAGAATCATACCGCTAGACCACCGAGATACACACGATACAAGACTTTGAAAACGAGTAAGTTAAACCAAAATCTCAGCATACGTGTACCGTATTTCTACTATTGACACGTCATGTAAATCGCACTGTTTTACATAAAAATTTACAAAATAGCAGTAAGCAAGAAGCAACTAACAAATAGGTAATCATTTCGGTTTTCTGTTTTGACATTTGTGAAACTAAGATCTTTAATAGTCAAGACCGGTTGGCTCAGGTGGTAGTGCGTTAGCATTTATTGAGCATCTGACTGCAAGTCGGAAGTTTGGGGGTTCGAAACCCCACCGGTTGTCAACTTTTGCATTCTGCCAATTTACAGGTGCTGTTCTTCAATTTGCGTCTTCTCGTTAGCCAACATCGAGCAGCCTACCTGTCTTTCTATTGTTAACGTAGGAAATTACACAGGTTCCAGTGTTAGGGCAGGCCTTCCAGTGTTATATAACACTAGAAATTCGACCTACCTGCACAAAATAACAGGGAAGTCTCTTTACGCACAGATTCTGCAAATTCTATACAAACCAAGTATAAAGTACCTGTTGCGCTGTGGCGCAACAGGAACAAAGCAACGTGTAAACAAATTAGGTACATGCCAGAATGTCTAGCTTGGCAACTACAATATGGAAAACGGCGCGCAGATTTCATTGCGCGCGCCTTTGCGCGATCTTGCGCGTCGCGCAATGGAAATCTGCGCGACTCTGTGCAACTTACACAGAGCTCGAACCGCCGGCCGCCGGCCGAAAATTCCTTCCGGTCACAAACACTATCCTTACTCAACTGAGGGGGCGTACCTCCCATCATTTCAAGACACTGAGACAGGCCTTTCGCCAACCCACCCCTCAGTTCAGTACCATTGTCAGTTCAGCTCATCAGCAAAAAGCGCCACCATTTGGTTAAAGTAAATGGTACTGTGAAGAACTATGTGCACTGTGCAGTTACTTGTGGAAATTGGATTTGCGCATTAGCTTAAAGCAATAAACCATCAGGTACGGACACGGTATTCTAATACGGAAAGCCAAAGTAGACGCGGGTTAAGTCCATGTCCCGTGGGTGGTGGGTTGCCTGCGAGTACCAAGCTGTGGGTTAGGTTAGATCGAGGGTCAAAAGTTTTGGGTCCTCCCTTGTATATTCCAAGGTTTTCAAGTTTCAGCACATGTCACAATTCTGACTTCTGAGATGTAAATAATTAAGCTGTGCTATTTTCGGTTTTTGATTATTTTGTACACCTTATTGCTATTACATTACGTTGGACTTTGAACTTTGCTCTCTTAATCACGTTAAAGTGTCAACAACGGTTTTGTTATTATTTGTCCTTGAGTCAGATTTGTTGTCAAAGCCACTCGTCACTGTCATATGATTGTCAGTCAGCCAAAGTTCAGCACAACACTGTTGCGCAACATTCACCAGAAATGAAGATTTCTATGAAGTCAGCGAAATGCAGAAAATTTCTGACTCAAGCCCATCATGCGAAAGTGTAGTTCACGTGCATTCAACTTGATTTGCACGTGCCCACGAAAAGGCCGCCTTCCATATTGGCGCTCTTTTGAAATTTAAATCATACTAGCATTTCCCTTGAGTTTATATGTATATATGTTGTTTCGTTAGCTAATATTGCTTAGCTTTAGCGTCTGCTCCACATATAAGCACTGGTTGTGCCTTGCATATATGCATGTTTAGGACAGCCTAACGTTAGCTTTCAGTCTACTGACGCATTTATTGCGAACCTGCCTAACTCTTCTTGGGCTCCTGAAGCCGAGACCCAGAGATTTTAGGCGAAACCAGTTAATTCTGGTTTTTTGATAGTTTAAAACGTCTAATTGTATTTTTTCGTGGGTTCTAGAGAGGCCATCGCTTAATTGAATTGAAGGCTCAGTTATGGCCGCATCTGAGCAACTTTATAGAAGCTTTCAGCTACTAAAAAGGGTGAGTTCTAAATTTCTCGTTTTGTACTTTTTAATAATATTTAGGCTAGACTAACATGTTAGCATTATATATAATTTATGGCAGATTATGGGTTTTGCTAGTGGACTGTTATTCAGACGGGTTCGACGTTAATTAATTAATTAAAATAAGAATGTGAATAATGTACACGGTGGGTCGCGAGGCAACATACGATGCGTCTGGGTCTTGGGTTTCCCACAAGCGTCAAAGTACGGCTGGGTTTGGTTGGTCGCAAGCAAACGTGGCCAGGTACCTTAGTCTGGGGGGTGGGGTGAGTCACTGGGGCGGGGCGGAGGTAGGGAGCAACTTTTCCGTGTATTTTTCTTTCGTGAGCCACCGTGTTTGTTCATTACGTGCGGGGGTGTGCGCTGGTCAAAATTTTTGACCTTCGCGTGACGTTCCAGCCCAACCCGCGTGCCGCGAGTTGAAGCACACCTGCACACACGCGCTTTTTACCCGCGATTTAAAAATACCATTCCTGGGGCCTATTCGAGTTATAAAAGGATAATAATCGGGGCCGGATTATAGAGATAATTTTAATCGGATTAAGCGGTTTAAAAAAATATTCTAAAAAATGCCATTCCCAAACCTTCGGATTAAGCGCACTTAAATTTAATCGAGCTGTTTTTTAGTGAGACTATATAAACGGTCTCAGTTACGCATGCTAATATTAAGCGTGCATGTTTAATGCGTTTAGTCCAGTAATAGTTCAGGTACTGGTTCGGACTAAAATTAGGCCGCTGATATTATTTTGACTTGTTTAGTCCGTTTAGTCCGATATTTCCTAAACCTCAGACTAAAAAAGTCCAGTCCGTTTAATCCGATATTTCCTAAACCTCAGACTAAAAAAGTCCAGTCCGTTTAATCCGATAAGGGAATGGGCTCTTAGTTACACTCATATGACTGAAACGGCGTTTTTGTAATTTAGTCGATATTCACCCTACAGTGTTATTTCCAGCAGTTTAGTATAAAATGGTTTTTTCTTGTTTTTTCTTTCACCGCTGCATCAGCTAGCAGCTTACTTAAACTTATTGACGTTCTACATAGGTTTTTACCCGGGAACGCATGTTTTCAGCTTTGTGTCTCACTTAACGATCATTTGCAGAGCTGTCTGAAAAACAAGTGAATCTTGACTAAGCTAGAAAAAGCTGGCCCAATCCAGACTGTGATTAACTGAATCTGGCAAAATCAAATCAAGAGTTTTGTTTTTTGAACCAGTTTGGTTCAATTTTAGCTGGCCAGGTTTTGCCTAGGTTTATTTTTGAAGGCTCTGTTTGCGATGGCAGAGCTCCAACCAGCCGGGTTTGGGGGGACGCCGAATGTTTGATAATAGCTGTTAGTTCAACTGTGCTTTTACATAAAAGTATACACAAAAGAATGGTTATGCAATTCGTAGGAGGGGCATGTAGCAATTTAGCAATCAACGTTGGTTTTCGTTTGTATTTTTTTCCAAAGTAAGGCGGTTTTGGGCAGACTTTTTGTTATTTTTAGGTAAAATTTTTTTGAGGATACATATTTTTCGGGGAAACTTTCAGTACATTTTAATACAGTTTATGGGGAACTTTTGTTATGCAAGGAATAAGGATATACCTGCAGCATTTGCATTGTGCATGTGTATGTATGTGTATCACAAATTGGTAACGCTTTGTTCATCTATAGGTGTCCTCCATATTTTTCTCCTCCATATAACAATTTTGAGCGGTCAATGAATACTTCCTCCTTCGCTGTTCCAAGTAGAAAGTTCTTCTTTCATTTTGAATCCCCCGCGGACTCCTTTTGTGTCAGATCAACAGTAATTGTCTGTCATCTGTGTTTACACTAGCAGTTGCGGAACAGCTTGTCTGGGGTCAAAGTTCACTGCAATCAAGCTTGTGAGCCTGGGTCAGCTTTTCTGACATGTCACGACAAAATTATAGATGTTGACACGGAATTTTCAGCCTTTAAAATGACTTGGGCCGAACCCAGCAAAACAGAACAAAATAATCTTTGTTTAATTAGAACTACGCCTTCTTGTTTGCACGATAGTTTGGAAGTATTCTTAAACTGACTCACTCAGAAGCCTAAGATCTATCGATCTATCGTTGTGGACCTCTGGAACAATTTGAAATGCTGAGCGCAGCTATACTTATGTAATAATGTGAGTTTTATTGTCGTTAGCTTTTAACAATCTCACATAGACGTAGGGGGATCGGGGGTGATTGGTCCCCCCAAACTAATCCCGCTCCCCCCTCCCAGAAAGGTCTACTTACCTGTATATAGGCTTTTTCCGCCAAACCGGCTACATTTTTGAAAAAGTCGCACAGCACCCCGTCCCTGCCATGGATCCTCCCTTAAGTAATATTTCAATATTACTAAAGAATAAGGTCACCCGGTTCAAAGTGAAACTTTAACAAATTTTGTACATTTTCGGAATTTTTGTAGAATTTATTATACATGTATACATCAGTTGATCAGTGGTCATCGAAGCGGATATAATAGGGTTTTTCATGACAAAGAAACTGCCGTCGGCAATTTATTAAACTGATCATGAATCACTCAAACCAATATTCTCAGTGACTAACTTGTCGTTATTAAGCTTTTCCTGCCTTCCGGGCATGCCTACTCGAAATTTATGAATTCCAATTTCAAAATGACTGTGTCAGCCAAAGGGCTTAGGAACGCTAAAAAATGTCAGCTTGGAAGCCTTGAAGGTTTCGAAATGAATATTAAAACTGTTCGATTAATTTGTTTGTATGTAATAGCCTTTGGATAAAATAAGAACCTAAAAAGGTATATTTAAAACGTTGTATTGTTATTACTTTATTCACATTTGCTTACTCTATCCATAATCTCAACAGAAATATAATTGTTCTAGGTTTATGCTAATTAGTTACCGTTATTAGTTTATTAGATTTCCGTATCCCTACTACGTGTCCTGATGTCTACGTTTTATAATGTTAGTGGTTCTTAGCTGAGTCAGTAATGAGGTTATAATTTGTACAACAACAACAACAACAACAACAACAACAACAACAACAATTTCATTTAAAGACTAAGCTTTACTTATAACTGTAAATTAAGCGTTTTTATTCTTAGCTGATTACAGATTTGCAGACTTGAATACAATAGTTGACTGCAGGCTTTATCTCGTTTCACCACTTTATATGCGTTTTCGTAAGTTGACGGGAACGTTGGAGAATTAGACATTTTGTGGAGTCACACAAGGTAGTGTGTGGTTTTGAGTTCTGTATGTGTGCCCCATCATCTTCCACAACATCTGAAATACCTGGTAGTTTACAGTGGTGGGAGCTTTCATCCTTTTCCTCAAAAACATTCCCAGCTGCCCACGTATGGTGTGGGAACAAGAATATCCTCAGTCAGCAGACAATTTTATTTCGTCAGTTTGTTTCGAGCAACAGCAGCTCCCCTCAACAGCAAAGCTTTTTGCTGGAAATCATCCTCCCACTATCGCAAGCTGCATGTTTTAGGCTACCTGTTCTCTCCATTATCAACCCATCCTAATACAGTCTGTGCTATAGCTGCCTAGGCTTTCCTGTAATACCCAGCTAATCAGCTTACATTATTTTTCAGCAAAGGTTGAATAACACGTGGATTTAGCATACGGTCTTTTCTACTGTGCAAATATATGCTGACGCCAGTGTATGTGGGCGGTCTCGGCTGTAGTTTTATTTTACAGATGGTTTGATTTTGATCAGTATTTTAAAAGCGTACATCAATTTTATTTCACCAGGCGTGTCTGAACTAAAAAGTTTCAATCAACCGTTTGTACATTGATGCAACTTATCTTGATCATTTTATAATCTGTTACAACTTATATGAGGACTCAAAATTTTTTGATAACTTCTGATCATGTACATTTTGAGGCAGTTAGTTTTAAAATTGATAATACTTGAAAAAATAAAATAAACAGTTTTAGCTTATTGGCTAGTAAATTATGCGTTTTTGCTATATCTAGGTGTAATTTTTCTGAAAAAGTTTTCATTCTTAATAGTCTGAAATTCTTATTCTGTTTTGAAATTTTACCACTGGCAGCTTGAGACATACAAGAGAAATAAAAAATAAGGATATTAGCCAATGACGTCTGCGATTTCGTACAAAATGTACTAAAATGTTCTTACATAATTCTCTGTGAGCCTATATTTTGACTTTATCCGTCTATCACACAGATGTGACATATTTTTACTCCTTATTTTTGCATTTCAGGGTGATTCCATTACATCCACTACCAATAACAATATGGGCCTTATGAAAAACGATAAACTGGAAGAAAACGGTCAAGTGGGCTCGATTGCCTTGGATTTGGATTTGAGCCACAAAGACTCGGATGTGACGCCGCCACCGTCAGAACAGCTGATTCCGGTGACGCGTCGAGAGACATTTACTGACGCTGCTGACGACGATGATGACTGTGAAAGTGGTCGCGTCTATTCAGGGTCACAGCATGGTCAGTAGTACCATGTTTACATGTAAGTATCAGAGAGATAGCTACGTAAGGATGAGATGGACTAGGATTAAGACTTAATGGGTCATATTCTTATAGAAATAGTTTATTCTGGTGATATGAGTAGCTTATGTCGTAGGGATTAGTTAGGAGCTGATTTTGACTTATTTTTTCAGTGAAAATTGGCATGAAGATCGAGCTCAATCAGAACGTCTGAGATTCTGAATGAGACAAATTTGTCTGAATAACATAACTAAATGAAAGCTGTCAACTACTTTACTTTCAATATTGTAAACAACTCTTGACTTGAAGCCTTCTACTGTAGGCAATGTGTGTAACGAGTGAGACGATTTAGTAAACCTAATAGATAAAGTTTACTGCCACCAAAAGTTTGCTATGCCTGTGGTAAGAGAGCCTGTTAGTAACGTACATACATAGATACTTATTATATACATACCTACATAGTGGCATTTGCGTAAAGCACGGTTTACACTACCTAATTTTCAAGCAACTATTCTTTCACGCAATTTTCAATCAACTTAATATGTAAATTCCGTGTGTGTTCGAATGTAGCATTCCTCTTTTCTTCGGTTAAGGTTCACGTTCACGGTGTATAAGTATATTACCTATAGATTTCAATTACATATTTCATTTCAGATTTACAAAGGTAAGTAGCTTAGGCACAGTTCTTCTGTAAAAATATTTCGTTTTTATATTTTGTTTTTTCTATATTCAGAAAAACCTGGCCTCTTTCGCTCCGGCAAGAACTGGCTGCTTGGGGCCCTGAAAGTGGTGCTCCTTTTCACCCTGCTCTATCTGTTCATCTGCTCGTTGGACATTTTGGCGTCGTCCTTCCGTCTTCTGGGCGGTCGGGCTGCTGGAGGGGTTTTCCGGGACAGCTCCCTGCTCCAGAATCCGGTGACGGGACTGATGATTGGCGTTTTGGCGACAGTTCTGCTGCAAAGTTCCAGTACTTCCACCTCGATTCTGGTCTCTATGGTGGCTGCTCAAGGTAGCTAATGTTGACTTTAGGGCCTTTTCATACACACGTGATTTCATTACGAAAGAAACTAATTTCAGGTAGCAAGTGTACAGTGAGTTGTCGCAAAAAACTGTTTTCTCTCAGGGTTCAGCAATTTTCGATCAGACTTCTCCCGTATTTCAATTGCTTCACTAAAGTAGTTTTTCGAATTTTTAAGTTTCATTTTTGTTTATAAAATTTGTTTATTGATGTTAATGTCATAAAGCCCAACCCATGAAAAGATTCTCATTAGGCTATATACCTATATAATTGTTTCATTTTCAAAATTCGAAAGTTTTTTATAACTTTAACAAATGGCTTGCTAGATATTTAAAGTATGCGTTGTTTATCTTTTATCATCCAGTTTATTTTGGCTAGCACGGCACAAGGTACAGCTGTGTTTTAATGATATCTAATTCATTAAAAAACCATAATAATTTGTCTTCCCAACGTTGCCAGTACATTTTGTTCTTGGAAAAACCACCTGTTTTACTCGACCGTTAAGTTGAAAGCTCTGCTTGACTGATTATGGCTTGATTGAAGCTAACACAGGCTTTATAACTTTACTTCACTATAACTCAAGTTAGCACGTAATGGCTTACGTAAGAAACATCAGATGGTTGTTAGCTACGCAGCAAGAAACAGCACGCACGTTATGACGTATCTGACTAGTTGTAATAACTTTTGAGTTCAGAAATGTAAAAAAACTTAATTGCGTAAATATACTATTTTTTGTGGCCACTATTCATTATGAATGAATAAATCATTTGTTGAAAGCTTTATGAAAAGGATAAAAGCTTAATATTATTCAGTTTGCTACAACATTACAAAACGTAATTCTTCTATAACAGTGAGCCAATGTACTCTTGGTGAAACAGACGAATCTATGACAATTTGCTCATGTCTTTGCGTCTACTTTAGTGATCGATGTCCGCAGTGGGATCAGCATCGTGATGGGCGCCAACATCGGCACATCGCTGACCAACACTCTGGTCAGTGTGGCGCACGCAGGCCGGGCCGATGAGTTCAAGCTGGCCTTTGCCGGGGCCACCGTGCACGACATGTTCAACTGGCTGTCCGTGCTCATTCTGTTGCCCTTGGAGGTTTGCACTGGTGGGTAGGTCTACCTACATCCTAGGAAACAATAACGGACAGAAATAATAACTAACTTTGGAAAATTGAATTGTGAATAGTCGATAAAAAGTCTCTATTGAGCTAGTGACTGAGTGACCCTGTGAGGACCGATTCATACTCACAGCCGATGTCCGTTCAACCGACAAA
>JASANF010002660.1:0-33432 GCA_030248245.1 Trissonchulus sp. WLG1_4 | reverse complement strand
CTAAATTATATCATGTGCTCATGTAACATAGGGCCTATTCCTTTACCGGATTAAAGGGTTAATTATAATCGGACTAAAAGGTTTAAAAATTAAGCTTAGAAATGCCGTTCCAAAACCTCCGGATTAAACGGACTTAACTTTTAGCGCGCTGCTTTTTAGTCGAACTAAACGGACTTAACTAAGCACGCTAATGTGAAGCGTGCATGTTAAATCCGTTTAGTCCTCTGGTAGTTTTGGAATGGGGTCAGACTAAAATTAAGCCGCAGACTTATTTTAACTCGTTTAGTCTGTTTAGTCCGATCTGTCATTCCAGAACCTCGGACTGAAATAAGTCCAGTCCGTTTAATCCGGTAAAGGAATAGGCCCATAGAGGCATTTTTTACACTGGCTTTACACTTTACAACTCAACATTGGCAAATGGCAAAAACGTTAGAGCGGGCACTCATAATAATTTTAGCTGAAATGTCGACTGTTGGCTGAACGGCTGAAACAAATCGGGGTGTGCAAACAATCGATCAGGGATTGCTAAGGTTCGGAAACAATTGCTCGGCTGACAAGGACGCTGAAAACCCTATATACCTTGCACCAATGTATTTTGCACGCCATAAATTGGTCAATTTAGGCCGCAGTTTCTTGTACATAAGCTCTTGTTTTTAGGTTATGGACTCTCAGATTATGGATTTGTTCCTACTGTAGCTTACACACATCTAACACAATATGCATAATTTAAATATGATCGAATGAAGTAAGTCGAATGAAGTACGATGCTTACTACGTACAATATACATATATTTCGATCAAACAATCAGTTATCTCACAGAACCTTTTTATCAAGCATATATACTTTACAACAATAATAAGAAAATACAGTTGAAACGAACCAGAACGGGCTGTAAGTTCGTGCGAATAGGGTGCGGAAAACAGTGTCTGCCCTACGAAGATCGTATTCCTATTCTCAACAGGTATACCTAGTCCACCTACTTTGACGAGCTCACACGAATTGCATATTCTCGTTAATAAAGTCTTGTACCAATGCTTTTACAAGCTCAGCCTAAGTATTTTTCCGCTTTAGACAGACAGTAACCTATTCGTCCCAAGGAGCCGCCCGACAAGGGCATTTTTCCTTACTAGTACCAGTTTTTCGGGCGAAAGCAGAATACCGAATTTTCGGTACATTCCTAATTTTTAGTACAAGTGGCTAAAGAAAGATCCTTTCCATAATATTTGGATTTTTTACAAACAGTTTGCGCCACAGCTCTGAATCATACGATTAGCTGTTGAGGCTGAAAGTTGGTATGGCTTTTGACATGTTTTAACCCCAGGCATCTCCCCCAGTTTTTTTTAATAAATGACTATTTAACTTACTAAGTAATTAGCATGAAAACAATCGCACCGAAAATTTAACATATTTTCTTGTATTTTAAAGCCCTTTGAAAATGTCCACTGGTGAAACTTAAAAAAAGTGAGACAAAATGCCTCTGGATATTGACCTTTACAGTGCTGTGCCAAAAATTCGTGCTGAGGCTTTCTTTGTAACTTGAATTCTGTGAGCGCAAAGTTTGCATAGAAATCACAAAGACTTCGAAACGCGACTACCACCTTTATCCTACAACGTTAAAGTTATTTTAGTGTTGCAATTAGCAAACTCGCAGAATTGCATTTTAGTGTTGCAAATAGTAATTCGTAGAGAAACTGAAAAAGATCCAGCACAGCCATTAATTAAACAAGCAAGTTCTCCGTTTAAATAAACGGAGGTCGCTAGCTCCGTTTAAAAGTTCTACGTTTTTAAAAACGGAGAACATTTAAACGGAGAACTATTGAAATAAAGAACATTTTAATCGGAGAACATTCTAAATTAAGAACATTTTTCATTGAAATATCAATTTAAACGGAGAACTAGAGTTCTCCGTTTAATTAAACGGAGAACATTTAAACGGAGAACTTAAACGGAGAGCTTCAAAAAACTGCAATGGAAAATAGATAAGTTCTCCGTTAAAATTCAAATCGTTGGCTTCGAAAAATCTAAAAATGTTAAACGGAGAACTTAAAACGGAGAACATTTTGAAATATGTGCGTGCAATCATATAGGTTCGCCGTTTAAATAAACGGAGAAGTCGAGTTCTCCTTTTAAATACACGGAGAACATTTAAACGGAAAGCTTTAAACGGAGAACATTTAAACGCAGAACTTAAACGGAGAAGTTTTAAACGGAGAACTTAAACGGAGAACATTTTTTTCGAAAAATTGGGCCCTGGTTATCACTACCTTAACCGATTTGGACGATCTATATATCAAACTATAGCTGAATAATTGGGCTATTTTATAGTGTATTTTATTATCTGTTTAAAAAATGTGTTCCAAAAATTGGTTTTTTTTTGGTCAATTTCCGACAAATTCTCGTTTTTGGTAGTTGATCATGTGGCATGTCATATAATACTCTGAGCATGAAGGGTTTAATAAGCTCTTCTGCTGAGTGAAAAATAATTAGATTGCGAGGTCGGAGTGTCAATATTCCAGCGGAAATATTAAACGCGGCCACTTTTTTTGGATAAAACGATTTGACTCAAAAATTCTGCACACATGCCCTGCTGAGTAGCTCTGAAGTTTTCCCAACAAAAAAATGTGGTAAATTGCAAACAGTGGAACCGTGTCAAAAATCCAAACGTATAACACGTTTGAAATGACACGATTTGAAATCGTGTTTTCGTCCGAAAATACACGATTTGCAAACGCGAAAACACGTTTGGGGATTAGCTGCGGCTGTCACTTGATGGTCAATTAATAACACCTATCAAAAGTTATTAGCTTAAAGCCATACACTTACCTATGCATACGTACGTCTACACTAAGTAATGCTATAAAGTGACCCGCTATATGATGTTTGTGCAAAAGCATTTGTTAATGCTGTAGGTTAAAGGTCAAGAAGTAGGATGGCGTTAACACCCGTACCCAGCGTTGTAAATGCAAACAGCCCCATTTTGTTTCTTTCTGCCTGAATTCGTGGATAATTTTCGTGTTGCCTTTTAGTTCTACTAGCGTTTGCTGAGGTCGTATTCTTTTTTGTTTTCTCGATTAAGTACTAATATTTTGATTTAGAATACTTAGCCTATTTCTTATACTTTTATGAATTTTTATACGTAAATGCTAATTTTGTTAAAATTTGTTTAACCATTAAAAGGCAATCCAACACAAATAAAGCATATTAAGTCATATTAACACGTTTCGTTCAAAATGATACCAATTTTTGGCCAAAGTGACATAAAAAGTTGTAATTTAAAATATCAAAAACTGCAAAACCTGGGGACGAACCGGGCTAAACTGTTTGAAACTATTTGTGACACGCAGACAGCAAAATTAGTGAAAATATCAATTTTACTAGAATAAAACATCAAACATTGAAATACATGGTAATTCCAAAAACATATCGTGATCAGCAAGCATAGGATCAATAAATGTGTCATACCAAGAGTACATAATAGGAAGACTATGACACTCTTCCTATTATGCCTACGGGCGTGCGTCCAATGCGCAGCGCGAAATAGCCCGTTTATGTACGGTTTTGAGGGGGGGGGTACCCCCCCCTCAACTGAAGACCCCGTACTCAACTGAGGGGGGGGGTACCCCCTACTCAGTTCGATACCCCGTGCTCAACTGAGGGGGGGTACTCCCCCTCAACTCAGTACCCTGTCTTCAGTTGAGGGGGGGGTACCCCCCCCTCATTTCAAGACACTGACAAAGTCTTTGCGCTACCCCCCCCCCCTCAGTTCAGTACCCCGTCTTCAGTTGAGGGGGGGGTACCCCCCCATCATTTCAGCACATCAACAAAAGTCATTGTCAGTGTCTTGAAATGACGGGGGGTACCCCCCCTCAACTGAAGACGGGGTACTGAGTTGAGGGGGGGGTACCCCCCCTCAGTTGAGCACGGGGTATCGAACTGAGTAGGGGGTACCCCCCCTCAGTTGAGTACGGGGTCTTCAGTTGAGGGGGGGGTAGCCCCCCCCTCAAAACCGTACATAAACGGGCTATTTCGCGCTGCGCATTGGACGCACGCCCGTAGGCATAATAGGAAGAGTGTCATACTCTTGATATTATGTACTCTTGGTCATACTTATGTTGATTCAGTACTTTTATATTTCATATATTAGTAATGCAGAAATTAGCTATAGTCATTTATGTCAGTGATGGACGTAGCAACGAACCGGTGTGGGTTGATAAGGTCTCCACGTCAGACTTTGTTAATACCAACGACTGCGTTACCGGTGAACATGCCGAACTTTACTACAATGGGCAGCGCTATCAAACTCACATTCATGCAGTATACGACAAAAGTGAAGCAGACGCCGCGGAAAAGGAAACGAGTGATTTGCTTTTTAAATTCCGAGAAATTACAGCAACAGGAAAAAAGGTAAAATTTGATCTAAATTTTATCGGATAAATTTTTAAAGTAGAATTACATTCAGCCGAACTTTTTGTAATGATGTGGCAGAACACGCGATCGTGACTGAATTGATTTACTATAACTGAATACACAGTAGAAAGCAGGTCTATAGGTATATACATTAGCTATTTTTAGTTATTGTTTTGACACTGGGACAAAATTCTATTTCATATATAGAAAGGATCCTTAGCTAATAGTAAAACCACCAGGTTAGAACAACATATTCACAAAATTGCCGAAAAATAAGTTTGCATGCAGCCACAATAGCTCTAGTGCATCAGCAAATTATGGCGGACACGGTCAGCGGACGACATAAAAACATAATTACACCCTTTATCACATCGGCCGAAAACTGCAGAAGGAATATCAGAGTCTGGCAGCCTATTGCAGTTTCTTCTAGCAATTTCAGACATGGTCAAGTAGTGGGTGGATCTTTTTCTGGTGCAGTCAAATTGGGGCGACGGAATTTTGCCGCCGAGTTGCTTTACAAATTGACAAAAATTAGATTGTTGTGATGTAGTAGTACATTCGCAGTTGACGTCAAAACATTTGGCAAACTCTAGTTTGTAAGTAGTTCGATTACAATGCTTTATGTAAAATCTTAACTCGGACACGACGTCTGCGTTTCCAATTATCGTTGATCGATTTAAACCGGTCAACAAAGTGTGAACATTTTCACAGTAATCCTCCGAAAAAGTGTCAATGTCACTTGAGTCAGTAGCAACCACCTGAATTGTTGTTGAGTACCCATCATACACATCCGGTTGCAAGTAGGCAGCACACATTTTCAAGGCATTATCAAACACTAAAGCTGATTTTCGTTCCTTTTCGTGGTCAGGCAGCTGCTGCTTCCATGGGGGCTGGGTTTCGTGCTCAAGGGTTACAAGAAGCACCACATTACATAGTCGCTTAGATAATGGACCCCACCTACGTTCTATTGGATTGAATTTAGAATGTCCAGGGGCATAGCAACATAGTACCAAGTGTTCTAAACCTAGGTTTTGCCAAAGTTTTCCATACATAAAAATATTCACTAGCGACTTAACAGTCCAATCCGGTCCCCCATCGCAAATTATGAGTACATTACGTTTTGAAGACGCCGACAGTAAGGATGGCAAAAAATGCAACAAATGATTAACATGCCTCCCTGATGTGCTTTTGTGAAACTTTTGCACACTCAAGTATAAATGCAAGTGTCCCGTCTTATAGCGCTTGTACCGTAATCTGTTTAGACTGTCTAAATACGTAAAGTCCTGCTTAAATTTCGGTGGGCTATCAGATCGGGCCCGAGTCCTGCAAAAATTTGAGGACACAGGTCTGATTTTTTCTGCGCTTCGACTACGACATTGTTTCTGCTGTAAAATCATGTATCCGGATGGGGTGATTTTGCTATCTAAAATTCAGAACATTGCATCAGCACGCAGCCTTAGAAAATCTTTAAATTTTCAAACCATACAGCACAGCAATTTCATTCAATTTCAGGAGTTATTTGTCATAGGTTCGATAAAACTTAATTGCATACCTAGACAAGCTTAACGCGTACCCTTTCTAGTACCGAGTGTTTACTCGCGGCTCACCTAATTTTGTGACCTATTGCAAACCGCGTACAGCTATTTACCTCCACTGATAAACTATTTTCACGCATGCTAAAACTGTCGGGTACTTTTCATACACAATCCGTACGCGGCGAGAGGGAATGAATATCCATCAAATTTTATATGCGCACACCAAGTTTAACTCAGTTGTGAATTTAGTGTAATGACAAAATGCGCCAGGCCCTAAATGGATTAGACTGTATTTGAATTTTGGCCAAAACGTCATAAGGTCAAAAATCAAAGTTCTCCATGCCAGCCAACTTAAATCAAGATTATGTTATTAAAATTAGAATTACATGGAGTTTTTAAAGGATTTGCAAGTGACCTGTAAATTACATTTTAAGAAAGACCCCTCCCACCATAGGGTACCCACGACCTGCGGCCACCTTACATTTATTGGGAAACATTAAGGCCCGGTCACACAGACGTACTTTCTACTTTTTACATTTGGGCCAAAAATAAAAATTTCGGTTCATACAGAACGTACTTTTAAAAAGTAAAAAGTAAAAAGTAAGTCTGTGTGAACCGGGCCTCAGTACACATACCTGCTATGGGAAATGTGTGATCAGGGTCGTTTGGTGCGGCTTCACCTTCATGCAAACCGCGTGGCCGATGGTAATTGCTCAGCGCTGGAACCCCAATATTAATTTTATTTTTGTTATCGGCCGATATCAGTAGAATGTCAGTTTCAAATAGCACGCTCAAGTCATACAAGTAATTTATCTGGCTGGCTGAGTAGTGAAAATCGGGGTTGCGCGAAACAGTGAGGTCGTTTCTTCGGGGCGGATGTTTGAAAGAAATGAGGTTTTTATAGTACACAGATGCGTGACTATTTTTTCGTGGAGCAATCCCTAATCTGCGGCAGGTACTACGGCTGACTCTGGCTTTGGGGTTGTCTGGGTATTTATGCTTTAATAGAGCGTTTACACCTTTCTGAAGTTCACTACAAGAAACACCACAGGCCAGCATGACACTATCTTTACGCTTTTCGTGAGCTCCAGCAGCATATTGTTGCAGTACATCCGACGCAAACCCAGTTATCTCTGGAAAAACTTCATGCTTACGTGGCCTACCACGAGACCGTTTGCTAGTTTTAGCATTTGCGCGTTCAGGGGTCAAATTAAAAATCCAATCAATGTCTGAGTCATCTGAGTCAAACTCTTGGGTCCAAGTTTTAAATGACATTTTATATTTTCAGATTGGACTGTGTGGGGGCTGCTATCTTCAATACAATACAGAGTCGGAGCGAATTTTGGACAATCGAGCGGCTTCCATCAGCGCAGAAGCCAGCAAAGAGAGTTGCTATCTGAAACTACAACTGGAGTCGATGAACGCAGTTTTAAGGATGCAGACGTCAAATATACAAAAAATGTCAAAAGAATTATCTAACCTGCGCTCTGAAGTTGTATCAAAACTGAATGTTATAGAAAAACGCATCATTAAAACCGACGAAACTGTGGAACAATTAACAAACATAGTGCATAGAAGGTTTGTATATAAATAAAAAAGTACTAGCGAACTACGCTGGATTCACACTAGCACTTGCACAAGCATAGTGTAATTTCAATCACAAGTATTAAAACAAGCACAAGCACAGGCGCAAACAGAAAGCCTAGGACGCCGTATAACCTACTTCGCGCTGATTGATTGTGCTTCTGAAAAAATTGAAATGTTCAAGTCGGAGTTTAACGTACTTCAACGTTGTTCGCATTGCTACAACACTACGCAGTACAAATATTTTTGTAAAATAGAAATCCTACGTATTAAATTTTTAGGTTTCGCATCCAAAAAACTTCAGCGACCCGTGATTGTGCTTGTGTTTGTCAAGTGCCAGTGTGGATCTGGCCCTGGATGAACTAATATGATGCACGCTGCAGCTTACAAATGTATAGAAATGTGAGTATCGAGTGGTATTAGCTTGCCTTGACCAAACTGATTGAAGTTGATGAATTACTACAAATGTCATGCAACTTTTTGCAGAAATATTTCGCTACACAATACTCAAGTCCTAGATTTGTTTAATTTTAGATCAGCTAAAATTTTTCCCAAGAACGCATCTGCCAGTCGTCTAGCAGGATCATCCTTGTCCTGTTCTGAATCCCGAGCTTCCTGTTTCCGATCACCCGCATCTGCCGCTTATGAAATGTCACAGACTTCGGAATTAGTTATTTCTGCCCTAGCTGCGAGTACTTATGATTCGGAAAGTTTTGCTGACAACTTGAGTGCCGCCTCACCTGAGTTGCAAGCTGGCCCAATATCTGAGGCTAGAGCTATTACAAATTTAGGTTCGTTTAATTTTATCAAATAAAAGCTTATTGTGTACTTAAAGATAGACAATCTGACAAAAAAGACTTTAAAAATATTGTTGCAAGGCATTGTTTATGTATAGACAGGTAAATTCTTATTTTTCTCAAATTTCAAACTCACTGATTACGTTGTTGTTTGTGCTTCTGCACATTAGTTTGTAAACTATTGCCTTAAAGCAAAATCTTCTTACATAAAATTTTAATTTAAATGCAACAATTTTTTATTTTTAGATACGTCAATGTCTCCAATCCCCGAAGAACGCGAAACAGCCGAGATGTGTGGCAGCACAGAAAGCTTTTCCGGTTTTGCTCCGTCTGCGGAGGGCCTGAATTTGCAATTGCTTCCGTCTTTTACCCCAATAACGGAAAGCACTCCTAGCAAGTCCGTTATGCCAAAAACCAGGATTTGCCATGTTTGCGACGCCCAGTGCTACAATTTGCCGGAGGGAGCCCCGGTACCCCGCCACCCTGGAGACAGCTATATGGTTGGAGGACATTACGGCGAAGGCAATTCTTACGTTATAAGTTTGCAGTATTTTGATGAAAAAATTATGACGTCTATTATTAAATCAGCAACGATTTCGGATTTGGAAAAACCAAAAAAACTCACTGTAAGACTTCTTTCAATTTTGTTTACCCGAGAAGAATTAGCCAAGTCCAATGCTTCTGGTAGTCCACGAAAATATAACAACGTGCACTACGCTAAGCCACAACTATGTCGGCGGCGACTTGAGGCTCTAATACGGGAAGTTAACCGACATTTTGCTGACTACGCCCCAACCGCTTCTCCTAAAAAAATGTCTAAAGCTGTGAAAAACTGGATAAACAATACCTGCAGAACAGCCTATCACAATGCAAACGAAGAGACTGTAACAAGGAAAATATGGGATGATCAGGCAGTATTAATATTGAAATGAGATGGTATCATAAAGCAGTTTTCCTAAATATATATCCATTGAATAAAGAAGTGAAATAAATGTTAAGTTTTCAAATTAATTCTATTGGTGATTTTAAGATATTTAGTTTAGAACGAAAGGTATTTCAGTTTGAAGAAACTCTACAAAAAGAAAACTGCCTCATGAAAACACTCAACATCTGAAACATGCATATAGTCTAGTAACATTTAATCGGGATAAAGTAATGTATGAATTAATGGGTCTGCAAATAAAACTGTGACTATTTGAGGTAAA
The DNA here is from genome assembly GCA_030248245.1 of Trissonchulus sp. WLG1_4. Taxonomy (NCBI): domain Eukaryota; kingdom Metazoa; phylum Nematoda; class Enoplea; order Enoplida; family Ironidae; genus Trissonchulus; species Trissonchulus sp. WLG1_4. The sequence continues at coordinate 23,903 of JASANF010002660.1, read as the reverse complement.
TGTTCTTTCTGTTAAGTACTGATGTTAAACAAATTGCTTGTTAAATTGCTGGACTGCGTGTTTTGGCAGTCGTGGGTCAACTCAATATAAAGTCTAGGTATTATTACCACACATGTCGCGGGGTCAAGTCTTCGGGGGGGGGGGAGGCTTTTCCGCCTACGTTTTGGGGACCCTTTTCCCCTGATCCCACAAAAATACCCTAAATTTTGTAAAATTTTTTAAAAAAATTTACAAAAGCAGTTGGGTCCTTTCTCTTAAATTTTGAGGGTCTCGCTTCCCCCCCCATACGTGTATGCACTTTATATTGCATTCAGTGCATTTGTCCTTAGTCTGAGATTTGACTCCTCGACATTAACAGCTGGTTTCAGCAGTTAATATAAAGTTGGAAATTAACGTAGTTGCGGAGAAGATATACGTACCTAACTACCTACGTATCATTTCTTCAAAGAGTATAGGCGACGTCAGCCAATATGATTGATTTGGCTTAGCAGTAAGATGAAATGCCAGTCAAATTACACGATTTGCTTCTGCATTTACACGTTTGCAAATCATGTTTTCAAAACGTGTACACGTTTTGAAATTCGTGTCATTTTTGACACGGTTCCTACGTTTGGAAGTCAAAAACTTAATTGAAGTTGGTGTTTTGAAAAAATGAAGGTGTTTTAAAAAGATGAAGGTGTTTTAAAATAGTGAAGTTAGTTTTAATAATAACAAAATCTTCTGCTGAGTGAGAAGCGGTAAAATTGTGAGGTCTGAGTGTCAATATTCCAGAGGAAATATTAAACGCGGCCTCTGTATTGTGGACAAACTGATTTATAAACAACAATTTCTGAACTGATTATCTGCTGAGTAGCTCCAAACCCAATGCAAACCCTTTAAAATAGAAAAAGTGGCAAATTAACACGTTTTTGGACGACAAAAAAAAGTGAGTCAAAAAATACATAGTACCTTCAAAAAAAGTATGTCTCACCGAGATTTGAACTGGGACTACTGGATTAGAAATTCAAAGTGCTAACCATTACAATATGAGACCACTAGAACTTCTTTTTTAAGTTTGACTGATGTAGGTTCGTCGTCAAGCGGGAAGAAAATTGGAAAATGTCTTAAACAAAAAGTGTTCGTAGTTCGTTCTGTATGTTTAATATTCAATAGTGTTGATCCGTGATACAATTTTAACAACATTAACTCAGTTCATTTTCAGAATTTTCAGTTCATTAACCAAAACTCAGTTCATTTTCAACTAAACAAAAAACCAATGTTGCACGCTTGCACAACATTTTCTCACTTGTCGCTCATCGCAGTCAGTGGTCACTTTGACGAAAAAGTTAGTGTACGTCCATAACATTCAAAAGTAGTATTCATCATTCATTGTAGGCTCACTTCTTGCCCATCAGGCGCACTTTTGAATGAGCTAACAATGTCCACTCAATGTCCACTGACTGTCCACTTATTAACAGTCAAAAATAAAGTGAATTTTTGGAACTAAAAAATTCTTATATATTTTCTTGGTCCAGTTTTCTTTTCATTGTGCGGAAAATAATACGGGCTATTTGTCTAAACACTTTATTGTAATGTATGATACTGTAGCTGAATTTAATACACACGGTAAACTGACCACTTGGCCACTGTCCACTAGGTGGGCAAATTGAGATTTTTGGTAGACGTTACAAATAAGAATTTGTGAATTTAGTCTATCTGAAGCTACAAGGATGGCTAGTACTGCATGATTTCAAAAAATGTTCATTTTTACCACTTGTGACTGGCCATTGGTCATTTCCCAAAAGGTTCCACTACAGCTATGCTTTAGTTTCAGTTGAACTAAACTGAACGAAAACGAAACAAAAACGAAAGCGAAAGCGAAAACGGAATTCACGAAACTCAAATAATTTTCATTGCAAAACAAAACTTGTAAGCCTACACACTTGGTTAGATTAATTTTTAATGAATGAGAGCGCCTGTTTGTTTCTGCTGCCTTCGTATTGCTCTGCTATTCATTGTTGCAGCTATCATTCTTAGCTTACGTATGTATGTATATTTACTAATCTTCAATAAAGTATGCCGATAAAACTTGACAGCTGAGACCAACTCAGCTGCCAAATTACACAAAGAGCGAAAACAAAAACGAAGCAAAGAGCGAAAACGAAACGAAATTATTATCAACTGAAATTAAAGCGTAGCTGTAACTGTCTTCAGTGTTTGACTACACCAAACTGATCACAAAGAACGCTTCAAACTTGATTACAACAATACGTTATTCAAATGTTGATCTGCACTTAAATAGCATTCTTTAGTCAATATTAGTTCAATTACCTCAATTTTACTTAACTGGAAAATTGAGAGAGTTTTCAAAAAGATTGACTTTGGCAATATTTTAATATTCGAGATGCTATTAAAAAATTAATGACATCAGTTTTAACCTAATTTTAAGTTTTAATACAGTTGTAGTACTAGTGGTCACTCAGGAGTGTTCATAGTTTATAAAGGGATTTTTTACGTCACCGCTGAGTCACGTTAGCCGAGTGCTTGGAGGCGTTACTCGCCGACGACGGTTCCTCAGTTCAATCTCCAGTGGGGAGTGAAGACCACCCATTTTTTATTATTTTCGTAGTTTCTTTCTTCATTTTTTTTATATTTGCTCTAACTTCGCAAATGCGTAATGTATAAGCATAATCTCAAATCAAACAAAAAAGCAGCTTTCACTGTACCTGTTAAATAACTCAGATAGTTTAATTTTTAAGAAAAGAACACTATCTTTTATTTGAACAAAATGAACATTGAACAAGTTACCATTTTTGCAAAAAAAAACTACTTAAGGGACAATCAATTCCAAACAAGGGACAAAGCAAACCAGCAAATGTAAAACTGAATTAAAGTCAATTAATTAGACAAGGGTAATAACACAATCAGTATCAGAAACAAATAAACGCAAAACAATAAATCGTTATTCTGATTAAAGTCAGTCGTTGAACCGACAAGACATCAAAACATTAAAACAAACTTATTAGGGGGAGGGGCGGGGTGCCTACTGACTATTTTAAATTTATTTTATAAATTGTCTTGCATAAATGATTTTATCCAAGACAAATATTATGGTCTCCGATTTGCATAGTTTTGCTAGTCTAAATGCCCATTCTTTTCTGGAGCAGACGGGTTTAAAGAGTCCGAGGTTTAAGAGTGGCACTTCGGAGTAAACGAGTTTAAATATGCTAGTGGCTTGATTTTAGTCCAAACTACATAAACAACACAAACTACACGCCTGCGTATTGGCAAGGCTTAGATTACGGTCACACGATCTTGAAATTGAACGCGGGAGGTGGGATAGAAGAGAAACACACAGAGTTCCTCGTAGTCAGCGTTTTTGTGTTTTGTGTAGTCTCGGTGAAGTCGAATCTGAAATTCACTTTGTAATTTCTTGTCCAAAGTATGCTGAACTGCGTAGACAGTTTATTGCAGACTACTTGACTAATATAAATTTGCTCACCGACGAAGAAAAGTTTGTTTATCTTCTACAATCAGACAAAAAATATGTTTTAGAAAATTTGGCCAAATTTGCTTATTTTGCTTTTCTGGCAAGAGCGAAAGCTTACAATAGTGGGAACGACTAAATCCTATTATCTAACTTGAGCCCTAAGTTTCAGTTATAATTAAGTTATCTTTGTCATTTTTTGTGCTTACTCCGAATTTTTTGTAACATTTTAAACTATGTTTGCTAGCGTATGTTTTTATGTTTTTATGTTTTTATGTTTTTGTTTAATTTTGTGATGTCCCACCAGCATAACATGTCCATTTATTGGATTTTATGCTTCAATTAAATAAACATTCATTCATTCATTCATAAAGGCTTGCTCGAGTTAAAATGTCTTGGCCCGGTCCGGCCGACCCATTAGTGAGGACAAGGTTAAAAGTTGTATCTCTCTCACAGTGCTAAAGTCTGACCAAAAAGTAAATGTACGGAACTTCAATGCTTCATAGCAGCTTAGTCGTATGAGGTAACCCCCATAATGTATATATCATTCGAAAGCATTTTTGATAGAAATTTTCATGAAATTAAGTTATTTCAAAAAATTTGAAGTTAAAAATTCTAATTCAAATAAAATCGATTTTTTCCGCCTAATTACAGGAAATATTATTTATTTTAGTGCTGTTGTTGCTAGTCTGCTCACATTGTTAAATAGGGTTTATACTCGAAGCTAGTTTTAGGGGCCGCGTATATACTATATTCAGATTCTCTTGTTCCCACGTTAAATCGGCTAGGTCGATTTCGCAGTGTTAAATTACACTGCGCTGGCAGGTAGGTCGAATCTACCTATGGCCCAAGCGAAAACTGTCTGGTTGTTTCGCAATGTGAAATTGCAATTCAAAAATAATGTCAGAAATCGAACTCTGGTCAAGCGATCCGAAGGCAGAAGCGCTACGCACTCGGCTAGCTGCCCTGCAAGTTCTTAGGATCAATCAGATTTTAGAACATAGTTGTAGCTTAAAATTATCACGTAATAGTGTGCTTGTGTCGATATACGTATACGTACTTATGTAGTTTGTTAAAATTCCATTTAGGTTACATAATAATTTTAGACCGTTGCATTTTGATATCTACAATTTTTGCATTACAACATACTCGCTAATGTTCCCACACTGTGTTTTTTGTCCGCAAACATTTTATAGAACTTACATTAAATTAAATTAAATGTCAAAGATAACTTTGCTATTTCCGTGGTCTCATGGTGTAGTGGTTAGCACTCTGGACTCTGAATCCAGCAATCCGAGTTCAGATCTCGGTGAGACCTGAAGTTTTTGAATATAATATCCAATACTTAAATTTTTCAAATTTTATGACTTTCTGACTTTACAATGTTTTTGCATTTATTTGCTATTTTTGAGATTTTTGCTTTGGAACTACTCAGCAATAAATGTGTGCAGAAATCAGGATTTTAACCTCATTTTATCCGCAAATAATGGCCGCGTTTAATATTTCTCTGGAATATTGACACTCAGGCCTCACATTGTACCATTTCTCACTCAGCAGAAGAGCTTGTTTGTGTCTAATTTTTAGACACTGTGGAGGATCTCATTAAACGGCAGTACTGAGATACCACATTTTACAGCAATAAAGTAAACAATGTTATCAATGAATAAGTGTATGATGTCTTCAATGCAACAATATACGCATGCTTTCATAAAATATAATGACAAAAAACACTAAGTTAAAAAGATGGAAACACAAGAAAAAAATTGGAGAAACTTTTAATTAGGGTAAATTCGGTCAGTTAGAGATAGAGCTCTGAAACGGGCAAAACAGTGGCACTGAAATTGGACTAGCAGTGGAAAAATTTTTTAGCGAGTTTGCAGATCAACATTATCAACAAGGGTGGATCAACTATTTAGATTCTGCGGGGGGCGGCGGCATTTGAAAACTTTAAAGACATTTGCAAATTTGTTTTCAAAATGGAGTCCTTTTTATGTAGTTTATTGCGAGCCGGCTGGGCCACAGGTCACAGGTACAAACCTCGACTTGTCGCCACTATATCCATATCTCAACATCCACACTTTTATAATTATTTTAAGCTGCGCCACAGGATTTGCCGTAATATACGGAAGTGTGTCCAATTAATTAGCAGCAGGCTGAAATATTTCATGACTACATTATGCACGAAACTTACTTGTTAACATATACGCTCATATACGCTCATCAACTATAGTTCTGGTTACGCGGCGCCTAGGGGTAGCGTATGAATGTATTACGAGTGTATTTAGAATCTCAATTTTTGCGCGGCCGCCTTAGCGGCCGTGTATACTTGATTCAGTCAATGCACTGAAACCAAAATGGCATGTAAATCATGCTTAGTTTCAGTGCATCGAACTGAAGGCTGCAGTGACATCTGACATACAGCAGCTGACCGACGTGCGTGTGATGTGTGTGCGTGTTTTTTTGTATTGCTGAAATGCGCACGCGCGTGTGTGTGTATGTGCTTGGTATAAGGCTCAGCATAGTAAATGTCGAATGATGTCACCGTTTCGTACCTACCAAAGAAATAATAACAACAAACGTAGCAGTCGCATAAACATTATATACTGCGAAGTGCTTGCATACTTGCACCGGTTTAAAAAATATAGAAATCGCTGCGCTATATTTTACCGATACGGTAAAATAATACTAACTATAATCGTGTCAAAAAATATATGCGCTCGTCAACAAAAGTGCTTGTTTACGTTAACCTGGGTAGGTCGAATTGCTAGCGTTAATTAACACTAGAAATACTGTCTTGCTTATTAAATATAGAAGTTGTCTGACAAAATGCCGAAAAACAATCAAAATATAGCAGAAATTAAACTTAAAAAAATAATAGGAGCTTATTTCCCACGACGTGATGAAATAATATTTAAATCTATTTGTAAGAAATTTCCAAAAACAAGCAGGAAATTAGGCATGCATTTATATTTCTAGCTTGAAGGTAAAATTGTCAAAAACTATCACGTGCCGATATTGCAGCTTCAGAAGCATAAATTTTTTTAAAAACAATTTCTTCAAAATTTTTTCATAGATTTTAAATTTCGAGACTCTCTTAGCTATTTGTTGCATATTTTGACCACTGGTGCATTTAAGTTTTGGGTTTTGTATTTTTAATTTTGATTAAAAAAATGAAAATATGTGAAAATAATATTTTTTTTTATTTTGGGTTTTAAAAATATTTTTTTTTTTTTTTTTGATTAAAGGAAAGGGGATAAAAAAAAAAAAAAAAAAAATTAGGGTGGAGTAAATATATTATATTTTAATTTTTTAAAAAAAAAAAAAAATTTTAACAATAAAAAATTTAAAAAATTGTTATATGTATGTTTTTTAAAAAAAAAAAAAAAATTACCTTAACGACATTAAAAATGTTTGTTTAAAGTTCTAAAGTACAGTAGACTAGCTATAATTTATACAATATAAATCTATTTTATTAGTGTCTCACTCTTATAGAAAAATAAATGATTCTCTACTGCTCGTCCGTGAGACCAAACAGACGTACTAGTCATTATCGAAGTGCATTAGAACAATTGGCGAAGGTGGGGCGTTGATACGCGATTGTAAATATCATTTTATCTGCAATAGTGGCCGCGCATGATATTTCCTCTGGAACGATGACAGTAGATAACTTAAGATTATTGCTCCTCACTTAGACGACTCACAACGCCACAATGCTATCACTTCTCACTCAGCAGGAGAGTTTTTTACTTTCAAGTTTAAATAAAAATAAGAAAACGACATGTCTACTTAGTACTTACCGCTGCGTACAATTTCAAAAAGCAACTAAATACATAAATACATAAATTTCAAACAAAAATGACTTATCGCATTGACTGTTTGCTGAGGGTCATTTTTGTTTAAAACAGAGAATTATAATTTAATGGCTTAATTTAAGGTTCATACTTGTCCTTAAGGACACAGAGACAGGGACAAGGACAAATTTTGATTACCTGCTGTGAATAATTGACACAAGCGTTTTGGCTAATTTTTTGCATACAATCTGCGAGTGACCCAAACTTTATCCATGCGAAAAGTTGGGTTATTTGGCCAAGCAGTTTTTTGGAATCGCTTAGAAGCGGACAAAACGATAGGGACAAGGACAAGGACGAGTATGAACCGGGCCTTACAAGAATATGTTTTTAACCAATTTATGTACATACAAACAATATCAAAGCATAAACATGAAGTATTAGTGCGTTTAGTTAAAAAGTTAATTCATTATAATTCAAATTCATTATAACCACAGCTTTTTTTAAAATAGCTTATAATAGCTTTTCATAAAACGACAAAAGCATACTTGCAAAACCGTTATATTAAAATAACTAACCAATTTTTTACAAACAACTTAAAATTTGTCATAATGACAGCCACAAAACAACGTTATTACTTAAAACTTGCACAGAAATTGTGTACAAAGTTCATCATGCATCAATATGTGTTTAAGTATGTAGTAGCTGTTTGGTTTTTGTTCCAAGTTTTGGGTAAGGAACTCGTGTAAGCGAACACGAAATAGCACTGTAGGTGCCACAGCGCTTTTTTCAAACGTTATATGCGGCATGCGCTGTTTGCGATATAAGAAAAATCGAGTTTGCTATATGCGTTATTTGCGCTATAGCACTTTTTGGAAGTGCAATTTGCGCTATTTGCGCTATATGCGCTATCGAAGGTGCTATATGCGCTATTAGCGCTATAGCGCTTTTGGAGAGTGCTATTTGCGCTATAGAGAAGCTATATGCGCTATTTGCGCTATAAGCGCTATTGAAGATGCTGTATGCGCTATTTGCGCTATAAGCGCTATCGAAGATGCTATACGCGCTATTTGCGCTATAGCGCTTTTTGGGAATGCTATTTGCGCTATAAGCGTTATCGAAGGTGCTATATGCGCTATTTGCTATATAGCGCTTTTGCGGAGTGCTATTTGCGCTATAAGCGGTATCGAAGGTGCCATATGCGATATTTTTTTAAGTATCGATGAATCTTCTACAGAAATAAGGGGGGATTCAAACTACCCAGCATAACGCATAAGCGTAAGTTTCCTAGCATAACGCTCTACCAACTGAGCTACGCCAACCTATTGGTGTTCGTGTTAATTTCATTTTATACGATGCTAATTTTGGATAGCGCTTATAGCGCTTGACGGTGCTATTTGCGCTATTTAGACGCTATTTTGTGCTATTGGGCATTGGCTAACTAAATTTTTTGTACTTTTACATCCAATACCTATTTATATGTATCTACCTGTAATTCACTGCCACTTATTGGTTAAAAATCATGTTTGCCCAACACGTAGCATTAGTCGGCAGCCAATTCCGTTAGTAAATTCACCCTTACCTACCACCACACTATTTTACATTGAATAAAAACAACTACTGGTGCTGACTGACATTAGATTGCACTACAAATGAGGTTGCTTGCACGGCATTTGCCTTTTTTAGTTTTAAAAAGTCAAACATAGCCTCCTTAAATTGACTATTGTGGACAGCATAGATAAGAACATTAATGCTGGAATTGACAATACTAACGCAAGACAAATATGACCCGACGTATGGTCGCCCCACGTCAAAATGAACAGACAGTAGAGTGATAATTTTTGGGATGATAATTGTCATAAATGTTGTCACGATTACAATTCCCATATACTTTGTCACCTTGGCGTCACGTTTCATTTGTTCAGGTACGCTACCAACAGCGGTCACCTTAGCAAACTTACGCTTCAGTAGGTACAATGACAATAAATATATTATCACACTGACAATACTAAATATGGCAATTATTAAAATGTTTAGATTGTAAACGTACCGTGCCATTGAGGAACTTGCAAAACATATTTTGTAAAATGTAACGCTTGGTGGACTTATGTAAGCGGTATATATTCCCAAAGATAATACTAGTCCCGCCACAGTAATTGATACAAACCAACATCTAAACGCAAACCTTGTGCTTAATGTAGAGTAAAATTGTTTAGTGGTAACGGCTATCAATCGATCTATGCTGATGGAACAAGTCATCAATATCGAAATGTTGTGTCCAAAAAACATGGCTGCCGGGTATATCAGCTTTACGCAGAACCACATGACTAGGGATGTTTTCAGTTAACTGGTAACTGGTTCCTTTTCAGTTAAAGTTGAGCAGTTACAGTTAACTGATAATAACTGATAACTGAACTGCTCTGATTTTCCAAAGCAGTTAAAAACTGATAACTGAACTGCACAATTTTCAGAAGCAGTTGACTTAACTGTAACTGAACTGCTTCGATCGTGAAAAACTGACTGAAATCAGTTAACTGATTTTATTTTCAGTTATATGCAATAACTGAAAATAATTTTCAGTTAAGCAAAAAGCGTTTTTGATTTTCAGTTTTCAAGCATAACTGAAAAGTGACTATTCAGTTCAGCTGTGGGAACATTTCAAAAATCAATAAATCCCACTATTTTACGTGCGTATTTGTATATTTACTCACATGTTTCTATTTACTCATGCGCATACAAATACTGTTTTTGTACACGCTGACATTTTCGATCGAACCTAAAAGTCAATTGATTATTGGCTGTCGGCCTACAACGAGACACTAAAATCCTCCTGCCATTAGCTTTTTCTTGTCTAATTTTCATCCTCCCTTAAGGTGGTAGTGACGCCAAAGCAGTTGTGCTCATAGGCTGCAAAATGAGAACTTTTAGCTTTGAAATTGTACGCTCACTGAGAAACTAGTGAAATGCCATATGGTGTCAAATAAATACTGCCAGACACTGGACCACCAATATCTACCAATATTTTTAACCAATCACCATTTGTGAGCCAGACATGACACAATAGAAACATAAAAGTTCAAAAGTTCAAGCCAGATATCAGATTGGCCAGCTTGTGAAGTACATGTAATGTTTTGACGCACAATTTTTTGCCACAATTAAGAAAAATGAAAAATAAAGGTTCGTTTTTCTTTTGATTTCAAAATAAGTGTCTAAATTTTTTACAATTTATCATTATTGCTGTGAGTACGCTACAGGTTACGCACAGTTTCACAGTTCAAACAGATATTGCTCCACAACCACTCTAGCAATTTGCACTAAATTTGTGTGCATAAACCAGAGCATATGTGCTTTTATTTTGTGTAAAGAATCTAAACAAAAAGTTTTTTAATTGTGACGAAATTATCGAATGTGAATAGGATTTCAAAACGTCATTTTTTCGAATTTGCGACCTCACTGCTAACTGTATACTGTATCAATTTTTCTGAAACTTGTCACAAATATTTTCCTTGAAACATATTTTTTGAATATATATAGAACAATGACCTATCTTTTACTGAAAAAGTTTTATAGTCGCGCAAAATCGACTGCTTTCGCGACACTACCCCCTTAACAACTTCCGTGGAAGTGTGCAGCGATTTTTCAGCCTTTGCGGCTCGTGATTCACTGGCAGCCACATAAAACTAGGTAGTAAACGCTTAAAAAAGAAGCAATATTATCCAATAACAAAGCTAAGTAATTTAATGTAAAAAAGTGAAAGTGAGTTTTATCATTGTTTTGCGAGGATTTTGGTTTTAAAATTTAAAGAAATTTTATCGTACAACTACAGCTACCCAATTATTTCAGGAAAATTAAAAGCAAAGAAAAATGAAAGAAATTTTGGTCGAAATAAAAAGCAAATGAAAGAAAAATGAAAGAAAAGAAAGAAAATTTGGACGAGCAGTGGACTAGCTGTCAACTGGTTACCTAACTGAAAATTAATTGCTGGTTAATTGGCCTAGGCGCATATTGATAAATACATATATCATTATTTTACACGCAGACTCACACAAGTGTAGGACGTACACATTCTATATATATGTGTGGCTGTCTGCCATCAGAGAACGGGTGAACTTTTGGTTTCCCAAAATTCTGTTGCTTAACCCGACAGGCATCCATCAACTTTTCTCTATTGAAAACCGAAAGAAAAATGAAATGGAAGAAAAATGAAAAAAAAAATTAAAGAAATTTGGAAGAAAAAGAAAAAGAAATTTCCTGAAATAATTGGGTAGCTGTACATATGTGCAGGCATTAATGCGTGCTACATTATATACCAATCAAATTTACTTTCAAATTTATTCTGGATTCAAAGATGAGTCGGAGTCAGTTGATTCCGAAGTCAAAGTATAATATATAGATGGTTCATGCTTTGACTCCGAAATCAAGCGACTACGAGTTCGCTATTACACCGGAGCTGTAGTTAGCATTTTGTCTGTACTGTCCTAACAGAAATTTAGTAGACTGGTAGTAACTGTGTAGAAATGAAATCATATCTACTTATGAATGTCAGAATAGCTGAACAAGAAATTAGCATTTTTAGAGAAATAACTCAAAATATTTTCAGTTAAGGTTATCAGTTACAGTTAAGTTAACTTAACTGTAACTGAACTGATTAAATTGTGGCGAAATTAACTGATAACTGAACTGATTTAATCTCCAGGTAATCAGTTAACTGATTAACTGAACTGATTAAGATTTCAATAACTGAAAACTTCCCTACACATGACCACTGGGTTTTTGTGTTGTCTAGTCAAAACGAGGTACAATCGAACCACGCCAGCTCCAATATGCGATGCCGTGAAAATAATATCGCCAGCTAAAACATACACACTTGTGCTTTCATTTGTATACATTATTGTACAAAAAATTTGTTTAAAAATTGTTATTATTGAGCTATCGTCATACTTAATTGTGCAACGCCATTGCGCAAACAATATAGCTTTCAAATGTTTAACAATGCTTAACACTTTAAAAAATGTTTATAGCTCCCATTTATATTTTAGTGCACTTATCAAGACTGAACTAACATATCTGTTCAATACTGTGCAGTTCTAGACGACTAGGTATATACATCACACTAGTGCTGTTGATAGCGGCTTAAAAATGAAATTCGCTGAACCTGGTGCTGGAGGGCTAAAACTAACCTGTGTAGGACTAAGACTGTGTGTGTGTGCGTGTGTGTGTTAAAATCGTATGTGTTGTATCGTGCATAAAAATTTTAGTATGCTAAATAGTGACAGTATGTATGAGTGTAATGTGTAGCAGTATGACAGAATGAATGCGTGTCCGATTGACCGAATGAATGAAAGTAGAAACTAAAGTACACCTCGCGCCTTCCTGTTAGGCGCCAAGGGCTACAAAATTCCAAACTTTTCACCTTTTTCATAAAATTTTAAAATTATTCCATTCCATTCCATTCCATTCTAAATCGTTGTGGTGTGTCAATTGTGTAGACTAGGACTGAAGTGCTGCAACCCAACACTCTGAGACAGACATTCTTCAGTTAGGCAAGCGCAAAAATAGGCGCTTCTCAGGCGATTAACCGCCCTCTCTGCGAATTCATTGGCCGGCAGGACTGCATGCACCCTATAGCAGTGTCCGCCCACAAAGTGCACAAGACGGCAACGGATTTCGTTGCCACATCACATTTTGAAGGTTCCACCGAGATTTATCTCGCAATTTAGTCGAACTCGGTAGTCAGTTGGTTGCTAACGACACCGACGCTCCTGTTGCGTAACTAAGGCTCGGTAACTTGAGGAAGTTGGCATACTCCTTTTGCCATTTCCCTGAAGTCAAAAAAAGGCGAAACTACTGTTCTCGCGGAGGAGCCGGGAAAACGAATCCACAACCATCTACCTCGCTGGCAGAACGGGACGCCGAATCCTCTGCTGAGGAAGAGTTTGGAAATCCCCAAGCTCAATCTACGCCAATAAGCCGGGCAAGAAGCCTGCAAGTGGTTCAACGCGATACGCGTTTTGCTCAGACCCTAAGTAAAACGCCCGAAGAGGCGCTTAGGCAGTATTTGACTGAGCTTAAAGAATACAATATTCCCGGAACTGACTCGCAATCCGAGTCTCAGCAACAATTTTCTGGGTTTGATAGCACTGATATCAGGCAAGCGACTGAAGTTTTACGCCTGCCACAGTACGCTATTGACAAAAATGTCAAACGGTGACGGACAAAAAAATCCACCGATCTGTCGGGCATACACAGCGCTATTCAAAACCTACCTGTGCAGGTCCGCAGCGCACTCAGTAGTGTAAACGGAATAGCCAGTCTGGTTAATTTGAAATATACTGGTAATGAAAATCTTGGCAATTTCGTAGATACTTTTGACATCATTGGAAATGCCAATAATTGGTCATCAGCCGTCAAGGCTAAGATGCTGCCAGTTTGCCTAAAAGGCAATGCTCGGGAAATCTACAGCACAGCAACTGCTGGCATTAAAGCAGAGTATCCAGCGCTCGTAAAGTACCTGCGAGACGCTCTAGAACCCGCTGTGTACTCAAGATTCAAAAGTGCTCAGTTATACAAACGGTCCCAACGCTTAGATGAATCAGTTGGTGACTTTGCGACTGCAATTCAGTCGCTAGTAAAGGGTGCATACCCTATATTTGATCGAGACCACCGCGAAAACTAAAATTGGAGTTTTTCCTTGCTGGTCTACACCCACACTTCAGCAGATTAGTTTTGGCAAAGGAACCAAAAACTTTCGAGGAAGCCGTACGTTTCGCCAAACTGATAGAAGCCAGCGAATACCTGGCCGCTGGAATAACTCCTCAAGGTCCACAAGCAACGTATCAAAGTCAGGCAGTTGTGGTGGAAAAGGACAAACCAAAAGAACATCAGCAGCTCAAAGAAACAATACAGAGCCTACAAGAGCAGCTGCGTCGCTTAACTATGCAGCAACAACAACAAACTGGATATATGCGAGGATTGGTCGACAAAGGCCGATACCAACGGCGCAGTGAGGTGAGAAATGCACCTAACAGACCAAACCAGTATCAACAACAGCAACAATGCCGAGAATAGACCACTGACAACCGGGGAATTTGCAATTACTGCAAAAAGCCAGGTCATTACGTGCTCAGCTGCCAAAAGCGCCGAAACGCTACAAGCTTTGGACAACCGCGCAACAACGGGACAAATGACAATTGGAGGCCACAATACAATCCTAACAATAAAGCTTGGGACCGGACTCGAGCGCCTAACCCTCCAACTCATCGTAGCATGGCGGTGACCGTCGAAAACCAACCTGAGCCTACAAAACAGACCCTGGGCGATACTCAGACATCAAACACGGATACCGATACACTACTGCAAACCATAAAAATGCTCCAAGAGCAGAATGATCAGCTCATTGAGCAGAAATACCCAGCTTTTGTCGGGGCTGTCACATGTGAGCAACCTGACAAGAACAAAAAGGCGAGCAAAGCGGAGGAGTCACCAGAAGAGACAATAAAGCGCCGAAGAAAATGGCCACAGAAGAAGACCAATATGGAACTAAAAATGGAGGAAAATCCCACTTGTGTTTGGAATAAGATGCCAGTAACACCCCTAACCATCACGGGAGTCCTCAAAACCCTATTGGCCCTGTTCTGTCTTGCTGGACCGGTGGTGCAAACAGAAATGGGCGTCTCGCGCATCGCAAATCAACCTATGATATGCCAAACACAGCAAGGAAAGGTGGTCTGGAAAATCCCAGACCCAATTGAATGCAAAATGAACGATGCTGAAATTGAGGCAGAACCAATCCCAACTGTCCTCACCCCGTATAAACGCAATTACATACAATACCGAACCAAAGCATGGAAATGCACCAAAGTACGCCAAAAAGTGAAGACATTTACTTACTTCTTGGGTACTTATCACCTAAAGGAAGAAGAAAAACATGAGCTAACTGGGAGTGAGTGCAAAAACATGATGTCATGGCAAGAATGCGAACAAGGAGGACTAGTGAACAAAGGAGGTCTTTGGCAAACTGAAAACCATCTGGGATGGCATTACCTAGGCGGAGGTGTGAAATGCTGCAAATGGACAGAATTTAATGCAGAAATTGCTTCCTGCACAAAACGGTAGTCTACAAAAGACACCACACGCCGGTGATGCAATCCTCTGCCGCAGTAGTAGATCACTGCGACTACGGCAAGGGAGGCTGCCAATTACGTGAAGGCGGTTACCTTATCTGGAAAATAGATAAAGTGGAAGCTTGTCAATACCTAAAATATCGCACCATAGTGTCAAGAAAGGGAGGGGAGATACTTACCGAAAAAACGACAACATCATCAGAAAGACCCAGGGGGGATTCGAACCACCCATCTCTGGATCTGCAGACCAGCGCTCTAACCATTTGAGCTACTGGGCCGACAATGAGCTGTCGTAAATCCTTTTAACTACTCTATGGGGCCTATCTTACTTCACATCCCTCCCCTTCTAGTAAACTTCGGCCCGAAGTTTTGCCTTGGGCCGTGCACCACTACACTACAGCTATGGGCATGGACACCCGGGGTGGAGGAGCGCCGAGAGTCGTCCCTTATTATAAGTACCTTCTCTTCTTCTTTCTTCTCTTCTCTATAAGGCAAGTGTCGCGAGGTCCTTTTTTTTGGCCTATGTCTTCTTCTGCGAACACTGCCCGGGACTGATAAGCCCTCACTCATAGCCGGGACAAAAAGCGGCTCCACTGCAAAGCTACATCGGCGATAATTCCTCCATATACTCTAACCACCACTCTGCCCATGCCACTCAAGGGGGTATGTCCCCCCAACAACCCATACCTAACGCTACCTGACTCAGCTCTGCAATCAGAAGATTCCAAGGTTCGTCGTGGCGGCCTTGCCATGTCAAGAAAGGGGGGATTCTTACCGAAAGAACGACAGCATCATCATCAGAATTACCCAGGGGGGACTCCAATCACCCATCTCTGGATCTGCAGACCAGCGCTCTAACAATTTGACCTACTGGGCCGACAATGAGCTGTCGTAAATCCCTTTAAGTGCTCTATGCGGCCTATCTTACTTCACAATAGAAGGCAAACTCTCTAATGGAAACTTTTTGTCGGACTACGGAAACCTAGCCCTCACTTTTACTCAGAACCGCCGAACAAAGGACTGTGAAGGTGCAACAATCACAATGTCGGACCAAGGCATTCCTTGTAGATTCCATAAAAACCAAAGATTAAGACCTAAGCGTAAAGCTCCTCGAAATCCCGTCTCAAAGCCTATCAGAGATGACGTGCCAGAGACTACAGAGCAAAGCGCAATCGTCACGTCGGATTTACTAGCAAGCTCCTTACAAGCACAGGAGTTGCAAATACGGCAAAACATAAAATTTGCTTTTGAACAGGCTATGCTATCAGCATGCAGATCCATGGCCCTAATAATGGAAGTGGTCAAAGCCAATATGATGGCACAGCCAACTTTGGCTATGCGCTCAATATTGAACAGAAATGACATAACTGCACGAGCTGGAGGAGCAACTATAACGACATACCCCTGTCAAAAACTAACCGGCTCAATACAAAATACTCCTTATGACGCCTGGAAGGTGTACAATGGAAATTACAATTGAATTCATCCTGCACAGCGGGACGTATAAAGGATATCTAGACCCAATCACTAACATTATTCGAAAGACCTCCTATCCTACAGACTGTGCAAATTGACAAATGTTTGTCATGGAAAATACATGTTCATTATTGAAAAGACAAATGTTCGTCATCGAAAATGTTCGTCATCAAAAATGTTCGTCATCGAAAAAACAAATGTTCGTCATCAAAAATGTTAGTCATCGAAAAACCAAATGTTCGTCATCGAAAATACATGTTTGTTATTGAAAAGACAAATGTTCGTCATCGAAAGTTCGTCATCAAAAATGTTCGTCATCGAGAAATTTTTTGATGACGAGCTTTGGTCTTTTAGAACATTATTATATTCTAAATGACAAAAGCTCGTCATCGAAAATTTTTTCGATGACGAACATTTCAACGGAGCTCGGTACCTCCGTTAAAAATTTCAACTGCGAACATCTTTAGGTATATAAGCAGCTGGCAGTAATTTTAATATCATTATAAATAGCCAACCTTATTTATTATAAATTAAATATTAATATAAATAGCGCATCTCATTTATTTTTAATATTAATATTAATAAAATAATTGAAATTAAAAGCATTTTTAATAACAATTTTTAATATTAATTAATAAAATAACGGTACTGCCGTATGGACATTGGGACCAACTGAACGGCAGAACGGCTGTTCAATTCACCTTCGTCCGTACAGCCGTGTGCCATTTAGTCCGTCTGCCAAACGTCCGTTCATCTATATATACTAAACCGCACTATTTCACTGCTCAAAAATATGAATCGAGCCTAATAACTGTAAACTGAATAACTGATATCTGTGACCATATCTGCAAAGAGAATTGGCTGGCCGTTTCAAACATTTTGGTTCAGGCGTACTTAATTTTTAAGACCGGTTCATACTTGTCCTTAAAAACACAGAGGGACAAAGACTAGGGCAAATTTCGGTCAGCTGCTGTGAAAATTAACGGAAGCGTTTTAGCTAATTTTTGTATTCGGTCTGGAAGTGACGGCAAATATCTTCATGCCAAAAATCGGTTTATTTGGCCAAGTAATCTTTGAATTGCCCAAGGACAAAATGATAGGGACAAGGACGAGGGCGAGTATATGAACCGAGCTCTGAAAAAATGACCAGCTTTTCAGCTTTTCTGAACTATTAAATTCGTTCTCTTTCGGCAAAATGATTTACGTAAAGTTTTTTAAAACTGTTTAATGTTGCGGAAAAGTTGAAACAAAATAATATTAAACTTTGAGAGTGTGCCAATATCTAATATTTAATGACACCAGGACCAGACAGAACCACTAAATTCAATACTTTATTGTACCTCAATTTTAGTAGTATTATTAGGTAGTCTTAGGTAGTAGTAGTAGTAGGAGTAGTATTGGTAGTAGTTAGTAGTAGTTATTATTATTATTATTATTAGAGAATTTCGACTTTAATGAAATTGCTCTAATTCAGAATGTTTAGACTTAGAGCGACTGATCTAATTTCGAACGCTGAAAATTTTCAATGATGCACATTTTCGATGACGAACATTTGCTTTTTCGATGACGAACATTTGCTTTTTCGATGACGAACATTTGCTTTTCGATGACGAACAATTTCGATGACGAACATTTGCTTTTTCGATGACGAACTCGACGTTGAAAAAGCAAATGTTCGTCATCGAAAAGGCAAATGTTCGTCATCGAAAATGTTTCGATCAATCCAAAATTTTCGATGACGAACATTTGCTTTTTCAATGACGAACATTTGCTTTTTCGATGACGAACATTTGCTTTTTCGATGACGAACATTTGCTTTTTCGATGACGAACATTTTTGATAACGAACTTTTCGATGACGAGCATTTTTCATGACGAACATTTCTGATGACGAACATTTTGCTTCGATAAATATGGGCCCTTATCGAGTAACTACTTCCTGTTTGGTAATTGTTGAGATTCAATTGTACACAAAAAATGTAGCTACTGGATAGTCTGTATAAGTCTGACCAGAAAGTGTATGTATGGAACTTCATTGCTTCATAGCAGCTTAGTCGTTTGATGTAACCCCCATAATGTGTATATCATTCGAAAGCGTTTTTAATGGAGACTTTCATGAAATTAAAATATTTTGAAAATGTTGACGTTAAAAATTCTAATTCAAATAAAATCGATTTTTTCCTCCTAATTAAAGCAAACCTAATGTATTATATATCATTCAATAGCCCAGTCCATTCTGCGTCTAACGATATATACAATATTATTTATAGTATGCACCTGTCAAAAATTATAGATTTTTCTTATTTTTGATTTTTCCATTGAAAAACGTCATTTTTAGCCCGTATTCGCTGTAACTTAGCAAATACTCAACCAAATCTGACAAATTTTGCATCAACAGACGTGTGATGTTTCAGAAGGCTTTTTTATCTAATACTGACACTCGGATGTTTTAAATACACATTTTTATTAGCAGACCAAAAGACGTAATGAAGTAATGACTGTATATATAGAGAGATGAAATCTTGCAAAACTATATTTTACTGCTTTTTAACTTTCGATTTTTATTCTGTATATTAGTTGTCCACCACACATCTCCCGGCCCAAATTGGCGGAGACAGTTAGACACAAATGAAAATGTCGCTCTCTTTTTCTTTATAGCTGTTGGAGATGATGTTGTAGGCGCCATTATTTGTTTGTGTTCAGGACTAGGCATTGGTGGCTTTTTGGTAGGTAGAGATGACATAATGGCTGGCTTTAAACGTTCAATGCTCACAGCGTCTGCTTTATCACCAATTTGGAGCACGAAAGTTTTTGGGTATCGCTGAAGAACTTGATAAGGGCCGGTGTAAGGAGCCTCTAGGGGTCTTTGAACACGGTCGACCCTGACCCAGACATAGTCACAGTCAGATAAAAGCGACGGGTGAGGGGTGGTGGCGTTAAATAAGGGTACTTTCGTCCAGTTTTGATATTGTATTTCTTGCAAATGCTTGGATAAATTATTGACAAAATCGACGTTAAAAGTGGCAGAGTTTGGAACAATTAAGTTAGCTGGTATGTGAGCGGCTGTCCCGGTCACTAGCTCAAAAGGACTCACACCAGTGACTGAAGAAGGGGTGATGCGATAGGCAAACAGTACAATTGGAAAAGTTGTGGTCCAGTCTCGGTTTTTGGCTTTTAGTGCAGATTTCAATGTTCTGTGAAAACGTTCAATCTTTCCATTGCTGCTTGGGTGGTAAGCGGCTGTCCGTATACGCGTGAAACCAATTAATTTGGAAAGCTCTTTGAACAGTTCCGATTCAAACTGCCTTCCTCTGTCTGTTGTTACAGTCAAAGGGACACCGAAACGTTGAACCCAGGCTCGTAAAAATGACTGTGCGATTTCTTGTGCAGTTATGGACTTGACCGGAACAGCTTCCACCCAATTTGTTTCCCGATCAATATAGGTAACCAAGTAAAGGTCATTGGTACTGGAACCGCGAAGCGGCCCAACAATGTCCATATGGATGTGCTCAAAACGTCCACCCGTTGGAAAGGCTTATAACTGCGTTTTAGGATATCTAAGTATCTTTGCTTTTAGGCAGGCTTCGCACTCGTTGCACCACCGTTTAATATCTCTTTTTGCATCCATCCAAACATATCGTGACGTAATCAAACGGATGCTGGCTTTGACTCCCGGGTGAGCAAGATTATGTAAATCGTCGAAAACACGCTTTCTGCAGCTCTCAGGGAGAATTGGACGAGGATACGGAGTGGAGGTATCACACAGCATTAGATTTCCGTCTGCAAGAGGGAAACTTTTTCGCTGATAACTTCCGCTGAGATCGTCGTCGATGCTTTATCTTGGGCTTATGAAATAGTTGTTAAATCAAAAACATCTGTTTGAACTGCGTTCACGTTCCGCGATAAGGTATCTGCCACTATATTGTCTTTTCCGCAGATAAATTGAACTTCGTCAATAAATTCAGTTAGATATGACAGCTGACGATGTTGTTTGGGATCAGTGCTGGCTTTCTTGTTAAAAGCGGACACTATTGGTTTGTGATCGGTATAGGCCACGACATAACGCCCTTCGAGCAAGTGTTGGAACTTTTTGGTTGAGTCGTATAGTGCATATAGTTCCCGTTCAAACGTTGACCACTTGCGCTGAGCTTGAGAAAACTGTCGAGAGTAAAACGCTAGCGGTACGGACGAATTGCCGCGGAAAACATGTAAGGCTGCACCATAGGCCACACCGGAAGCGTCTGTCGTCAAAGTATAGCACTTATCTTCAACTGATGGATAATAAAGTAATGTAGCATCACCAATCTTTGACTTGAGCTCGTGAAAAGCAGCTTCGTGAACTGGTAGCCACTTGAATTCAGCCTTCGAGTTAGAATTAGGCTGGGAAAAATGTAACAAGTCGTGCAGCGGTGAGGTGATATTGGCAAAGTTTGGCACATGTTGACGGTAAAAACTAAACATTCCAATCATGCGCCTAAGGTCACAGTAACATTTCGAAAGAGCTAAATTTAAAAGGCTTTCAATTTTATCTTTTTTTGGTCGTATGCCGTCAGCTGAGATGCAATAACCAAGAAAGTTTAACTTTTTTTGGAAAAATTCACACTTTGTAAAGTTGATTTTGATGCCATAACTTTGTAGTCTTTGGAAAAGCTTTTCTAAATGCTGTATGTGCTCATCTTCGGTAGAAGACGCTATCAAAACGTCATCGACGTAGCCAAAAGCGAAATCTAGACCGCGTAATACTTCGTCGACGAAGCGTTGAAATGTGCAACCGCAACTGCGTAGTCCGAACGGCATCCGGACGAACTCATAAAGTCCAAACGGAGTAGTTATAGCTGTTTTACAAACGTCGTCCGGCTCGACTGGTATTTGGTGATACGCTTTGACCAAATCGACAGTTGAGAATATTTTGCAGTTCTTCAAGTTTGCCGTAAACTGAAGTAAGTGAGGCAGTGGATATCGATCAGCCACAGTGTTCCTGTTAAGCGACCGATAGTCGCCACATGGTCGCCAGTCGCCCGGACTCTTCTTGGGAACCATGTGGAGAGGGCTGGCCCATTCACTTGACGAGGGCCGAATGATGCCGTCTTTGAGCATGGATTCAAAAAAATCTTTGCCACTTTCAGCTTTTCCGGATTAAGCTGTCTAGGACGACTGAAAACTGGGGGGCCTTTAGTAATAATTCGGTGAGTAACTGAGTGCCTAGGTAGCGACTGCGCGTCGAAAACTAAAGGTGCAAAAATTTTTTTATAATCAGAGCAAAGTTTTCGAATTCGAGAGTTTTCGTGACTGTCGAAATCGAATACTGCACTAGAATAACTTGGAATACGTGAGGTAGTTAAAGTTACTTTAACATCTGTTGTGCTGTCAATCAAGCAACCTTTGTGACAGTCAATTACTAACTTATTCTTAGCTAAAAAGTCCATGCCCAGTACATTTTGGTCGACGTCTGCAACTATAAACGTATGTTGAAA
The DNA here is from genome assembly GCA_030248245.1 of Trissonchulus sp. WLG1_4. Taxonomy (NCBI): domain Eukaryota; kingdom Metazoa; phylum Nematoda; class Enoplea; order Enoplida; family Ironidae; genus Trissonchulus; species Trissonchulus sp. WLG1_4. The sequence goes on along the minus strand of JASANF010002660.1, from coordinate 1,577 downwards.
TGATCTGCGTATCGCCTTTAAAGAAATTTTGCAAGTTACTTTACCATAGATACTAATGTTTGATCCAGACACAATTTTAAGGACGCAGTCAGAAAATTCAATAAAAGGGGTAAAAATTTCGGCTTTGCGAAGTAACGAAACATCTGCACCAGTGTCAATCAACATATTTAAAGGTTTATCACACAGTTTCGCGGGTATCGTCAATAGTGCACTGCAGTGTACCGCGCTTACTGCAGTGACTGGGGGTTTCCCTGGGTGCGGGCGGGTGAGGATTTTCTTTGGTTTCCGGGGGTGGGAGCGGGGGAGGAGCTTCTCGAAGTTGGATCAATGAATTGGGGTTTTTGGCCCGGCCATTTGCACCAAGGTTTGCAGCGTCTCGCAGCTGGCCCGTAATAGATATGAAAACGACAAATTTTAGGTTTTTGACCAGCTGCGAAAGGAAAAACTGTGCCATTGTTGTAACTTGAACCAGAAGCGCCGTCCGCATTCTCGCGACCGGAAGGTCTCGGTCTAGAGCCATGCGACACTGCGGCGACTGTATTTTTCTCTACCATTTGCATAATTGTGTCGGCCAAAGATGCGAAATCGTCTCCTCGAAGGTGCAAATGTCCGGCCAAAGCTGCCCTGGCTTGGACAGGAACAGCGTTCAACAACTTGTGATTGAGCAGGTCATCATCTGCTTGTAGGCCAATTTCCCCCAGTTTCCGGCTCAGGCGTCGGAAAAAAACTAGGCTTTTTGCCTTGTAAAGAGGCCTCGCCTAATGATTCTTCTATTAGTTCTGTTTTCGTTTTGGTATACAGTCTCAAAATTACATTTTTTACCTCCTCGTAGTTTGTTCCAATGTCCGCCGGTAAGTTCAGTGCAACGTCTTCTGGCAACGCTGCGAGGACATGGTGACACTTGGTGCTGTCGGTGGTGATTTGGGCTAGGGCAAACTGACTTTCCATCTGACGGAACCAGATGTTGGGATTTTGGCGGTAGAAGGGAAGTGGTTTCACCGCAACACGCGCAACATTAACTGGTTCGGCAGCAAGAGCACCGGGACCAGCCTCCATGGGCGGGCCAGGATTAGGCTCCAAGTCGCCACTTACCAGCAAAAGTAAACGTAAAAACGTAGCTAGACGCGAATTGTTCGTAGGTACGCTCCAAAACATGTGAAAAGGCGAGGTAGCATATTGTCTAGAAAGTTTGGAGTGCACAAAGTTCGTTTGTATAGGAGTTTGTGCCAAAATTAGTGATACAGCAACAAACCCATGATCATACCAAGGCGCTTTAGGAGTCTGGCACGGTAGTGACGCGTGTAGATACTGAGACTCTTTGTTGGCACTCAACGCATGCAGTCGGATCAGCAGAAAAATGAAGTAGGGGGCCAGCATGGTGTGCGAAACGTGGAAAAGGCAGGGTCACCAATTTGTGATGTTTCAGAAGGCTTTTTTATCTAATACTGACACTCGGATGTTTTAGATACACATTTTTATTAGCAGACCAAAAAAAGTAATGAAGTAATGACTGTATATATAGAGAGATGAAATCTTGCAAAACTATGTTTTACTGCTTTTTAACTTTCGATTTTTAT